>JACEGR010003773.1:0-98769 GCA_014170235.1 Listronotus bonariensis | reverse complement strand
CCATTAAATTTATTCTGTTTCCATTATGATTCAATATTGCTAGTTCTAATGTATGCATAAGAAAATTATATCTTTAGTAAATTAGCACCTTTTGAGTCTTTAAAATTTTTGATTTCGCATTACAAATATTTTTCTTCAGAGGCGTCTCAGTGCCAATATACGCCTGTTTTACAAAATAAGAAAAGGAGCTTGATCGTGTCCAACACGATAATTTTTTCATGATCTTAGGGAGGTTGGCCTGGATAATCGTGATCTTAAAAAAATAAACCAGACAGCCCAGATCGGGAAATCGTGGATGGACAGAGTGCTCAACGAGGATGACCTACCAGATTACTGAAAAGAACTTTGTTTAATAGCCAAAAGCGTAAGCTTAAATATTTTGGCTACATTACAAGAAATAACCAATACAGTCTAAAAAAATTAATAATTGAAGAAAAGATCAAAGAAAAAGAAAATCCAGACTGAAGACGAACGTTCAAGGAACAGAGGACCGACAAAAACTGCTTAATTATTAATTTGGGAACAGGAGACCTTATTTTTTAAATTATAATATGTTTTTAAAAGACCAATAATTTCTAAGTTATGTTTTGCCAGTAAATATAGTTTATTATTTAAAAGTTATAGGGCATTAAAAAGCGAATATACCTAATTAATTATTTAAATGTTACTTACGAGGTACTGCAGTGTGGCTCTCGATTTAGAACTCCACAAATAAAACGCTCAACTTCTGGGATCAAGATATTAAAACAGTTGCATTTGTAAAATAAAAATTATAGATAAACATGAAAGCCACTTATGAAAATAAAAATTTGTAATTGGTGATCATTGGTTTCAAGTAACGAAAATATTTTACCTCCATAAAACTAACTCTTATAATACAAAAATTTATTAGTGCCATGAATAAGGATCGTAAAGGCTTTCAGTAGCTAATTAACCCAAAATTTTCAAGAGTCAGCATCGCAAAAAATAAAAAAAAGTATCTTAGTGGCTCGCAATTCGAAAGCTTATGTTTTGTAGAACTGTATCACAATTTTCTTGGTAATAAAATTATAAATACTAATAAATAATTATCAAAAACCTTTTAAGTTGTAAATAATGCTCAAAAGTGAAACAAATTGTCTCTAAAAAGTAATTTTTCAAGGTTTTTTTGATTTTCGTTTTTGCTAATTTGGGTACAGTATTAGATGATCATGATTAAACGTTTAAAAATGAAATATTCCATATATAGAGAAACGATACAAGAAATGTTTAAAAGCAATGTTTACAGATTTTTGTCGATTTACCGTAAAACCGCTATACAATATATGTTAAAAAAGAAACTATGATGTGAAACACTACTACAAGCAAGCCTATACATCATTTAATTTATTTCAGGTCCTTAAGCCAAATCTGTCTTTTATTTTTTTGGTAATAAATTTAGGATTTTTAAAAAATCTAGAAATGCGGTTTTTAAAATACAGTGTGTCCACGAATGGACTTAACTAAATATAAGTACTTGTAAATTTTTTTGTTTTTTATTTTTCGAGAAAAAATTTTTGCTTTATCTAAAAAGTATAGCATTAATAAAAATTGCCATTTTTTTATACAGGGAGTCTCAAAAATGCAAAAATCTGATTTATAGAAAATTTAAAAAGATTATGTTTAAAAATACTTTTTTAAAGATCATTAAAAAACCTATTAAAAATGGCCCAAAGTTTTTTTATATTGGTTAGTTCTGGTTAGTTAGAAAAGCACTTAAAAGTAATCTAAAATATGTAATAATTTTTTCCGCTTCATTATGGTTTTTGAATTTTAATTTACAACAAAATGTTTTTATAAAAGTAATTTAGTAATACAAAAAAAAAAGATTTATTCAACATAAAACCCTCCATTGCTTACACATTTTTAAATCTTTTTCGAAATTCACGATAGACATTACGAATTATGTTCGGTGCTACTATTGCAATGGCTTCAGTAATTCTCTGTTTTAAAATTTCAAGGTTATCTTCGAGATCGATGGAATACCCTTTTTGTTTAAGACATCTCCACAAAAAATAGTCCATTGGTGTAAGGTCCGGAGACCGAGCTGGCCATTGTGTTGGTCCATGGCGACCGATCCATTTATAGGGAAAATGTTCATCAGGCCAGTTTCTGATAATCTGTGTACTGTGTGCTGAGCAACTGTTTCGCTGAAATATCATGTTTGTTCTATATTCAAGAGTTTCTTCATTCAAATGCGAATAAAAATATTCGATTATTATTCTTAAATAATAATTTAAGTTTAGAGAACCATCCAGAAATATGGACCAATTATTTTTTTGTGTTATGGTACACCATACATTCACTTTCTTAAATTTTTGGCTATTTGTAGTTAAAGTGTGGGTTATCCTTGGCCCCCGTAACTATACCATTGCTTGTGAACTAAATACAATGTTATGATGGAAATTACAGTGTTTCGTTATGCGTTCACCTAATAATAAAGCAAATTCTATTCAAAATAAATCATCGCCTTCTTGAAGTTGCAAAAATGTTGGTTTAAACGCGGTAAATTTATTTTCTGTCAAAATAGCCTGTATGTGACTTTTGGATATGCCTCCAATATCATTTGCTCTTTCCCTCGGTGGAAGTCGTGAATGAGCTTGAACTGATTCTAGTACTAAAACAAATGCAGCATCGTTTTCGTCGTACTTTTTTTTACATCTTTTACATCTCCAGTCTCATCAAATTCTCTTACCAAATTTCTTATAGCATTTAAAGACACATGCACGTTAGGGATTTTTTTATTAAACATTTCAATAGCAAATGTATAAGACACCTCTTCAATACCATAACACTTAATTAAGTAAACACGCTGCTTCAGGGTAAGCATTTTTTAATGATTTAACTTATTTTTACTAAAGTGACAAAACTGTTACTATAAAGATATTTGACAAGAAAATTCTAGATTTTTGATTAAATAAAACCCAATATCGTTTGCATATAAAAATAATAATAAATTTATAAAAAAATTACACCTAATTTTTCCCAAAAACTAGCTATGGTTAAAAATATTAGAATTTTTTGATAACTTTTAAGTGCTTTTTACTTAAGTAGTTTATTATTTTTAAAATAAGGTATTTGTGATTTTGAGTAACCCTGTATAATGCTGGTGATTTTATTGCTGCTTTTATTAAAATTAATATTTTTCACTGCATTGTAAATAGTAAGGAAAAGTGGGGAAATGGTGCGCAACTAAGCTAGAATTGCAATTCCCATCAAAATAAAAACGTCAGGCTAAATTTTAGAAAACAGTGAGAACCGATAATTATTTTACTTTATGTTTACACAGTAACAAGTTAATAAAATTAACATGTAAATGTTTTATGATAAAAAAAGTCCTATGGGGTAATTGTGCGCATTGGATGGGTTATTATTCGCATATTTTCATGTATGTTGTTACAATTTATTCTCCCTTTCTTTTTCTCCTTTAAGCTGTCAAAACGTATTATCAGGTGTTCTTTTTAAATATCCGTATAGTCAGTCCTTTTCAACTAATCGCTTATATCTACTAAAGTTATTGCAAATGTTGTTTTCTTTAGTGACCGAAAAGCTAGGGGCTGGTAGCAAAATATATTATTTTAACTTAGTTTGTTTTTTGTCTTTAAATACCGATTTATGCAACAAACGTGGCAAAACAAGTTTATTTTCTTTTAATTGTTTTTCTAAAGGTTAATTTGGGTACCTTAATCCGTCTTTCTGGTGTAATATATATTTTTCAAATCATCATTTTTATTCAGTTTAATGTTTCTTAAAGATCTTTTAAAGAATAGGAAATTATTGTGATTTTTGGTATAATTTTTAGGCATCTAAAAATAAAATAAAATTAAAAAAAAACTAACATTTATCCGTGTGCGGGGTAAAGAAGCGCATATGTACACACAGTTTTCCCTTCGTGAATTACATCTTAACAATAATTTCGTCATCAAAACCACTAATTTAATTATAATTTAAATTAGTACAAACCATTCATATTGAAACACTAATTGGTAAAAAAAAATTAAAAAGAAAATCAAATAAAAAATGTAGACTCATCGCCTTATTTGCAGTAACTAAATATTTTTTGTTTATTCGAAAATAAGAACTTGCTGTATTTTCTGGCATTAAGCTATGGATCCAAATAATGGCCACATTTGTTCATTAGAAGGATCCAGTAGTGCAGTATTGACAGCATTGTCTATTTTACCCCTGCAATGTGACATTTTGCCATGCGAACCATTACCCGACGCGCATCATTACCCTACTTTTCGTTAATAATAAATCCACTTTTTTAAATTTAACCTAAATTTTTCCTGGAAACCATAACCGATATAAAAAAAATGGCTTTTTTTGACAGGTTTTTATAATCTTTAAAAAGTATTTAAAAAAAATATATTTTTTTAAAATACTTTTTAATTTTTTTAATTAGATTTTTGCATTTCAATGTTCAATTCTAAAAACCTTTTTTATTTGATATTTTGATGAATTATTAAAAATAAAGGCAGTTTTCTCTTGGTCCATTTTCTCATTTTTGTAGTTTTTGGAGCCCCTGTACAAATCAAAACAAATTTTTCAACGTAAATCTTGTTTTTTAAGAAGCAAAAGCAGTTGCCATACCACGACTTTCTTAAACATTTACAATTTTTGGTTCATTTGTCCATTCTAAAGTAAATCCGTGGACATACTGTATACTTACTTATACTTTTAGACCTTAAATCGATGTTTTTATGTTGTAAATTGAATTTGGCATAGTGGGCCATGATATATGCCTTATTAAAAAAAAATAATAATAATCTAAGCCTCAACAAGGTGTTGAGGATTTCAATATACTGGCAAGCGTAAAGACACTCTTATGCCGAAATATTTAAGAACAAGTAGGAGTACCAGAAACTAGGTTTAATTCTACGAGAACAGAAATAAAAAGCGTGACCAACGTAAAACCATATAAATATAAAATTCCATAGGCTACGTTAAAAGTAGTTTGTAATTGTAGAGCGACAATTATTTTTAAACACTGGTACGTTTAAAATTAAAATACAAATACAATAATATTTTTGGTAAGTTTCAAACACAATTTTCTACAATGTTTTTTTATAAACCATGGATACATACATACTGATTTTGGACACTGTTTTTAGTATAAACAAACAAACAAACTTGCTAGACGGGGCATAACAAGTTATGAAGTGACGGCCAACTTTACTCTTTGGGTATAAAGCCTATATCATGGCCCAGTATGCAAAATTCAATTTTAAAATTAAAAATATTGATGTAGGATGTAAAATATAAAATATCTAGTTGATATTCTGTGTTCTTAAGAAGCTGTGATTTGCCCTAACCTATTGATTTAAAAACATACAGTGTGTTCCATAGGAAAAATCATATGTTTGGTTCCTATCTCAAATACTATTAAAATTAAAATAAATCTAAGTACACCACTAGATTCTACTTACATTAGTTTTTGCTTTTGTTGTAAGTTGAAAAAAACAGAATTACGAGAAAATTTCGAAAACTAAAAAAAAATTTGCCCTGTGTATCAAAAAACTAAGAGATTTATAAAAAATCTTTAAGTGTCATCTTTCGTTTCATCAAAAAGTAGCAACATTTTGCGATATCTGCAAGTCTCTGTTTCTATTAATAACCAAGATACTTTGCAATTGCAACGTCCGTACACCCTGTACACCATAATGTAAAATTTATTTCTTACTGCATAGTTTTTAGGTCGATGATTAAGAGCCGATTCTACAACGTCGTGTCAACTCTAACCTATGGGTTAAGTCACATATGGTTGAATGCACGGAGGTAAACGGGGCGCGAAAATATCTTTTTACCTGCACGCCTGTAAGGTTACGTTTATATCATAGGTAAATGGGGCGCCAGCCCTTCCCGAGAGGGGTGTGGGTCAGGGCAGGTAAGAATTCCTATAATTGACACTAATAATTTGTATACCACTTAATCAGTGAATAAGAAGACTACATTTTGTAAAATGTACTTCGTATTTGTCAAGTTTTTTTATCTTTGGACATACCACGAAGGCTTAAAGCCTAAATACTAACGTACCGTGGGTGTAGTGTATAATATGTAAATATTTTTGATGCAATAAATGTTTCGTAATTAATAATTTTTTTAAAAATAGACCAACATTTTATTTTAATACCTTTACTTAACTTTTTTTTTTACTTTAAAGAAAACATTTGCGCCCCGTTTACCTTTACGATTTTATTGACCCCAAGATCTCTGCGCCCCATTTACCTGTTTAATAAAACTTTAGTGAAGGCCTTGCGCACGATTTACCACCGCCGGGTTGAAGTTCTAGCAAAAAACAATTTTTATAAAATATTAATGCATGGGCCAGTAAATAGATGGACTTCATAATAAAAACCCCTTTAAAACTTTTAGGGGGGTCCTTTGACGTGTCTACCACGAATATTTATACCTCATTAGGCCAAAAATCATAAGGGTTACAGTCACAAAACCCGCCCAGTCCGATATCCGAAACATGTGTTTTACCCTTATGGTTTCATGACTGTAACCCTTACCGCTTTTGGTAAAATTTTAAAAATTGCATATAAAAGATTGTGCTAAACTTGTCCAACAAAAATGTAATGCGTTCGCCCAGTTTGAGACCCGAAACATTTGACATTGACAGGCTGGGTTAAAGCACCGCTTTCATATATGGCGGTATGAATATTTGTGGTGGACTCGTCAAAAGAAACCCCCTAAAAAGGCTTTAAAAGGGTACTTATCATAAAGTTCATTTAATTACTGGCCCAGGCACTGTATGGTCTGAAGATATGCTCTATAAAAGCTTTACTTTTAGTAGACTAATTTGAATAAAATATTAAAAATGTAAAAAGCCTGTGGCGTACATTTTTTGTCAGAAATATTCGTTCAGGTGCCGATCGTGACGTCACTGGATTTAATAAATTGAATCCAGCTAGCGCTATCCCCTAATATTGCAAACAACACTTCCAATATTTTTTAAAATCAGTAAGGGTTGTTTAAGATATCAATAAAAATCCGATGTTTTTAAAGTTTAGCACCCTCTAGCTTGGAAACAATGCATTTTCGGACCTATGTTTATATGAACTTTTTTCATAAAATAAACTTCTAAGTGGCTCAGGGTGTTAAACTTTAAAAATAAATCGTTTTTTCCTAACATCTTTCATCCGATTTTGGTAAAATATACCACTGTTATTAATAGATTTAAAAGGCTAACTTAGACGTAAAAATACATTTTTTGAGCTTTAGATCTTATTTCAAATTTTGCTTATTTTATAAAAAAATCCCTGCCTCAAAACATGGGGAAAATTTAAAAACCTTATTATTTAGAAAAATTCAATTAATTAAATATAGGTAGTATTTAGTTTAAAGTTTGTGATAAATATTACAGAATAATTATTTAACAATAATAAAGAAAAAAAGACACAAATTAAAAATAAAATTAATATAAATGGTGTTTCCTAACTGCGGTAAGAAAATTTAAGGGCGTATTAATGAGTCAATTTTATTAAAAAAAAGAATATATAAACATAGGTCCCTAAATTTTTCGTTCCCAATATACAGGGTGCTAAACTATTCAAAAAACAAATTTCTAAAACACTTTTTTCGTAAAAATTGTTATAATAGATATAAACCTTGTTTAATTAAGTATTTGTCTTTGTTATTACATATTTGTTTATAAAGAGTTATAAAAGTTAATTTTAAAAGAAAAAAATGCCCCTGTATGGTCCAGGATTATGCAGTTTAGCATTTTTTTTTTGGAAAACTAAGCAAGCTACGAAAAATATGAAGAGACAAAAAGTTGTATTTTTGGGTGTTTTATCTGAAAGAAATATAAAAGCTGCAAAGAAAGTGTTCCATAAAAAGTAACAAAGTTACCAAATATTGGAAAAACGCACATTTTTTTGTGTTAATGAAATGTCACCATCAAATGGCAAGGACCTGATAAAAAACTTTAAAAAATCTAATAGTCTAAGATGATTTTTGATATATTGTTCTCCCTTCCCTTTAGGGTAGATCCTCGGCTGTCTGGCTGGCGGAAGCGGTTCCATTGGCGCCCAGCTGTAACCTTGACAGAGCTCTCAAAAAATGCAACCCAAACGGTTGATAAGCTAGAAGGTATAATTAGCAATGATAAAAGTGTTTGGCAATAAAAAAAATCAGTTTAGTAAACCTATCAAAAGACAAAAAATTTAAAATTAGGTTTCTTAAAGTGTTTTTAAAACCTTGTATTATTACCTGTACAGGTAGAATGCGAACTAATAAACTCAACCACTACCGCCAGCCAGACAGCCCAGAGTCTAACTAGAAAAGGAATGAGAACAAAAAAATCGGATGACTTAAAAGTCTTTTCGAAAACGTTGCTAAAGTCTGAACCACCTATAATTCATTCTGAAAGCAATGCCGCCAAGTGCACAAAAATGATAAAGTAAACAAACGTGTTCGAAAGCACATAGCTTTTGACAGAGCCTGATTACATATTTTTAGATAAATAAAAAAACACATTGCTGAAACACGTACCACGTACTTAGAAAACATTATCTTATTTCGTCTCTGTCCTGTTATAAAAGTTGACCCGTGTTGTAAAGAATTATAAACTCGTTGGGTGTATTATTTATTGATGCAATAAATCATTGTTCACAAAAGGGTTTGTTTACATTAGATACTTTGCGGCAACCCTTTCAGAATGAATAAAATCTGGTCCCATCTATACCTTCTATACTATACGGTCTTTTGTAACAACCGCATCTTAATAACTATATTTGTATTAGGGTTATTTTCGATTTAAATGGGTCACAATATATGCCACACCTCATATTTAAAAATAAATAAAATAAAAACTTTGACACCCAGAATCTCTTAAACAATCAACTTTTTGACTAAGGTAAATTGAATAAGATTGTTTTAATTTGGCCCAGGAAGGTTGTGGTATAGTTAAGACCATATTTATTTCATTCTGAAAGCGATGCCGCCAAGTGGACAAAAAATGATAAAGTAAACAAACCTTTTCGAAAGGTCCTAACCTCTGACAGAGCGTGATTACATATTTTTTAGATAAATAAATAAAAATATTGCAAAAACACGTATCACGTACTTAAAAAACATTCTCTTATTTCGTCTCTGGCGTACCATAAAACCTGTAACGCGTGGCGTAGTCGTCGGGTTGAATATTTTTTGCTGCATAAATCATTGTTCACAAGAGGGTTTATATGCTTTATCATTTTTTGTGTACTTAGCAGCATCGCTTTCAGAATAAAATAAATATGGGTCTAAGTATAGCATTTTGTACAAACCTTTTAGAGACATTCTGTATTTCAGTACACACTGGCAAACTGGGTATTATGTATTGACGTGGCCACAGCGATTTCCTATACAGGGTAAAAGTTTTTTAACATTTAAAAAATTACTTTTCAACTTTACTTTGTTGCAGACAACCGGTTCGGTATTCCGGAATTTCCAATATACGCTAAGGTATAGATGGATAAGTTAACCTTTCCGGTCAACCGGAGTGTGTGTGTACGACATTAGATTTAATGCCAATGTACAAATTAGTTTTACCCCATAAGATATATAAACTTTATTGTATTTTTATTAGGGCAGGTAATAGAATTAATAATATAACAGGTAATAACCAAGAGTAATTTATAATTCATTTATATTAAAGTTATTATTGTTGATTAGATTTTTATCAAACTAATTATATTTCATAAAATTAATATGCATACATGTTTATTAAACAAAGGTATCTTTTATCAAGTCATATTACATTTGTGTTAATATATTATACCAGATTACTTGTAAGAAGCAACTAATAAACTAATAATGTTTAATAAACTGGTGTAATCAATTTAATTAACTGTTAACATTTCGTAAAATATATGCTATCACATTGTTCAAACAGATTAAACTGACTGGTCGGCGTGGTTAAATATAGAGGAAGCATGCGTAAACAAAATATATGTTGTGATTGGTCTAATTTAGGAAGGCGGGGAATTTGTGAGGGTAGGTTTAACTTCCCCTAAAGAGCTTAAAAATGTTAGTTTAGTAAGTGATATTCCACGGATAGAGCAGACGATGCTAGAGGCTACATAGTTGATCAATAAGTTACAGATTTATTTCTTTAAAGTTTTATAGGTTTATCTAAAAAAAAATGTCTCAATCGTTACGAGAGCATAAAACGCGTACTGTGTATAGTATTGACCAAATCTTGGGATTTACCTCAGCTTCAGCAAATAACGGTAAGAACTAAATTACTAAAATTGTAAAAATTTAAAAATATATAGGGTGTAATTTATTTGATGGCTATTTTAGGAAGAAAAGTTTATATAAACATATGTTCTAAACCTCTTAACTTTTAAGATAAAGTGTTAAAATTTAATAAAAAAATCGAATTTTTTAATATCCTAACTATTACTTATCTAATTTTGTTTTAATTTGAAAATATTAATAATGACATTAAAGGGATAATTTATCACTAACTTAATTACATTTAATAAGTCCAGTGGCGTCTCGAGGGGCACTTGAACGAATCATAACTTTTTTATTTTGACAGATATCGCAAAACTGGGGGCGCTATTTTATAGGCAATTAAAAACTAAAAAATAAGGTACTTTTTTATTAAAGTCGATAAACCCTACCATTTAGGCACCCATCGACATCAAAGTTTTTATCCTTACCTACATACATACAGGGTGTCCAAGTAACTCAACCGACAAACTTTACGGGGCGATTCTACAACGAAAAAATAAGAAAAAAACTTCACATAAACATATGTCCTAAGCGTCTTAGTTTTTGAACTACGGGGTGTTATAAAAAGGTATATTAGTAGATTACTACCGAATTTTGATATAATCACGTTTCATTTGAGACCAATTTTTTGATGTTTTTTATTTGTCTTTTGTTTAAGTACTGCTTAAATCAAAGTATTTTTGACGTAGTTTTTATATTACATTAGTCATGTTTTTATATTTTGGTATAATTTTTGTCACCTAATAGGTATTCAAATTTAAGAGATTAATGCTTTGTATTTGCTACAATCTGAGAGCTGAATCCCAACTGGTCGCCGGTTTTTATCGACGTTAAGCCTCAATTTACAATGTATATATGTTCCTAAAAACACAAAAATTTCCTTTGATTTTGGTGGAGCTAATCGCCGACTTTTGCTTGCAAGCCTAGGGATGTCAAATTTTATAAAAACATCGATATATCGATAAATATAGTTTTGGCTAGTATCGATTATTAAATATATCGAAGAGCTATATGTATATATACCTATTTGAGGGAGAAAAAAATATCGTAAAGTTTTCTTATAATACATATTTGTTTTGTCTTAATAGGGAGTAGGTAAAAAAATACGGCATAATATTAAAAATAAGCTGAATACTTTGTTTTTTTTTTTTAAATTTTACTGTACAACAATTTTTACAGTTTTAAAAATGTAAGTGAAAAACGCTTTTTAATTTTGTCTTATTTACCACAAATATCAAAAATATTTGATATTGATATATCAATATATCGAGAAGCTAAAAGTCAATGAAGATTATCGACATTTATGTTCCAACATATCGATATTTGAAAACAATCGATATATCGTTGCTATACTTAGCTAAGCTTCACCTAACCTATTATATCAAGAAAAAAAAATTTTTTTTTACTTTATTTGAAACAAATATATACAGCGAGTCCCATTGTTTATCAAAAGAAAGATCTTTGAAGGATTTAGGAATTCAAGGTGTATGACCACCAAAGTTATATTAAGAGAAAGGTTGTTCCATAGGATTTACTTAAATTATAATTTATAATTTATCGTTTCAATCCCCATTTAAATATTTATCTCCGCTATTTAAAAATTGAATCGGTGCTTTGTGTTGCTTTTATTTTTAAAAATTGCTATTTCTTTCTTGGCCTGACAATGGTAGCGAGCGCGCAATGTGCGTAAACAACTTTTCTGCCAAAAAAAAATGCACGTTACAACAAGGGATTCCCCCCTGTAGTTCCCCAATGTGCATTAAAAAAAAGACTACAGGTATTTATTTAAAATTCAATATTTAAACGGGGATAATGAAGCTGTCAATGACATAACTTATTTTAAACCTAAAATTTTATGAATAAAGCAAGTGGTATTGTTATGAACTTTTTAATTTGTATTTATTTCTTGTAAATACACTATAAAGGGTGTTTATTATTAACACGCTAATATTAAAGGGGGTTAATATTAAACCCATTTTAAGAAAAAAAATATAAACACATGTTCCACATGACTTAACATACACGACGGGTCTTAAATATTTGGGATTCTTTTATGATAAAGATCTAAACACTTGTGTTAAGCCCAATGTTTTGAAGCTAGCCTAAAGGGTTATAAAGATATAAAGGTTCAAAAGTCGTCAATTTTCAACTGACTGACTGACATATGGATCCAAAACCTAACCCACTTCCAGATGACCTAGAAATATAAAACTTGAAATCCATCTCCGTAATTGTGTTAAAGCGTAGGAAAAACCTGAAAATAAAAAATGTTTAATAATATTATACAGTGAGGATATAAAAAGTGTTTTCTTCTATATCTTTTGAATGGGACAAGATATCGAGATCGGGTAAAAGGGTGTCATTAAACTACTTTTTGGCATACAAATAGGGGGCACAAAAACTTTTTTAGTTAAAAGTTACATCTAGTTTTAAAGGCCGTTTGATTCTCTATGCATCACCGTTTTATTTTTAAAAATCGTCCCATTCGTTTTAGAGTTACAAGTGTTTGTAGTTTAGCTCCAATTTGTAGATACGTACGTTTATAAAAGTTTTTCTGTCATAACTTTTACATAGGACAGGATATCGAAGTCGGACGAAATTTGGGTAAAAGGGTGTTACTTAAACTACTCTCTGGCATAAAAATGATTCCGGTCACGTGGCCTAATGGTCAAAGGGCACTATAAACTCTATTTTTTGCAATTAAAATGTCTCGGGACGGTTAGGAAGGTTGTAAACCACAGGCGCACCAGTCTCTGTGCAAAGAACAGGTAGAAATACACCGAATTGCGTTAAATAAGGATTATAAATTTTATATATATTTTAGTATCTTTCAGTATTTGCAACTGAGTGGCTATAATTGTTAGAGTATTGTTCAAAGTATTACAGTATTGTAAAAATGGCTTCTCCGGCAGAAACGCGCATGTCTCGGCCATTTAACTGTAAACGAAAAGCAGATTGTTAAAAACGTATTCGATTATACAGGGTGCGGCAGGATGGACTTTTTATTTTTTTCAAAAAGAGCACACTTTATGGTTTCCTTTTAACTATGTTTTCAAAATTATATCGTGTAAGTGACGGCCGTTAGCAGCGACACACATGCGAAGGCGTTCCTAGAAGTTCCGCATCACTTTTATCACCATGTTCGAGGAATAGCAGCAGTTTCATCTCGGATCGCTGTCTTGATTTAGGAAAGTCAAGAACCAGTTGCCCTTAAGTTAGCAACCTATTTAAAAAATTGTTTTCCGGTCTGGAACAGAGGCATCTGAGGCAGGAAGCGCGTACAAAATGCTCTTTGGACGGTGACACATTCGTCATTTTTGAATAATAGCTCAATACAAATCCACGTTGGTCATCAGACCAAGACATAGCGCCTAGTAACAAACCTTATCAATCGCCCAAGGAATGTGACTATCCCCACCAATGTCTAACTTCCATTACCGTTGTTCTAGCCTGATGAAATGTGGGAGTCCATTCTACTGCACCCTGTGCATTAGAATGATCAAAACTCTAATTTAAGTGTGAACGATTGTGTTCAAAAATGCGTTGATGACTGGGGTAAACCGACAATTTACAGAATTTTGAAAGAAGAAAAGAAGGAGGTATAATTCCACCAAAAAGCGACCGGGCAAAACAGAACTTTATATAACAGACGACACAAACAAACAATTTGACGAATTGTACATAGTTACTTTACCGAAAAATCCTACTTTAAATGTCATGTTTCAGGTCATGAAAAATCATCCACACGTGCCGGAAATAAGTAGAGTTAAACTTTGGAAAATCTTAAAGGTCTAAATTCTCAGTGGAAAAATTCTAAAGAAAATCTTTATTAATAGAGAATGGAGAAATTGTCCATTGGAGGAGAGATTATTTGAAAATATAAAAAGCTCGTACTGAAGGAAAGACACATATTATCTAGATGAGACTTGGATAAATGAAGACATACCGTTAAAAAATATTGGCAAGATGGGAATATAACAACTGCTCGCCAGGCTTTTAATGAAGGACTTTCTACGGGTTTAAACCTTCATCTAGGGAAAAGGGGCGTAGATCATTTATTACTCATATTGGAAACGAGAATGGTTTTGTGGATGGAGGTCTTTTAATGTTTGAGTCCAAAAAACAGGATTATCACGAAAATATGAATGCTGATGTATTTGAAGAATGATTTTCGCAGAGATGATCAACTTAATACCAGAGGGTTCGATTATTGTAATGGATAATGCAAGTTACCACCCAAAAAGTAGATCGTGTTTCAAAATTTAAGCTGGCTAAAAGACATTCAATCTTGGTTGATGCAGCAAAATATTGAACATCCTACAGATAGTGTTAAACTAGAGTTGTTACAGCTAGTAAAAAGTGAAGTCGCCACAAATAAAGCCAAGTACACACGTTTTGTAATTGATGAAATAGCTAAGAAAACAAAATATAACTGTATACGTCGGCTGCCACCTATCACTGCGAACTAAACCCCATAGAACTTATATATGGGCACAAGTGAAAGGTGAAGTAGCCAGAAATAATACTATTGGTTTAAACTAGTAGATATAACAAAACTATTTCAAATTGCCATATCTAATGCTTCCCCAGAAAACTGGAAAAATGTGTCGAACATGTATTAGAAGTTGTGAAAATGTGTGGTCTTTGGATATAATAGTAGATACAACTGTTGAACCTCTAATTATACAAGTAGACTCATATGACTCAAGTAGTGATAGTATGTCAGATATGAAGAATGTGAATAACTAGATGTAGATTATGTAGCATATTTAATTAGGTATAGATTATATTTAAAATAATTATTTTTTGCATTTTTAATGTGTATTATTTCTTAATAAAATGGTTATTATTAACTATAATTTTACCAACTGTACAATATTGATATACTATAAATTTTAAAATAATACACATATAAAAGAAACAAGATTTTCATTTTACCTAAACTGTTTAAAAGGGTAAGTTCCCAAAAATAAACTCAAGCGCACCGCCACTGTCAAGGTTTCTTCTTTTATCACATTATTCCCACGTAAATACGGGTAAACATCTGTTATTCCTTTGTATTTGACCCAAGAGGTTGACGAATATTAGAAGGAGTCTGCCGGCCTAAAATTGCGATGCCTATCAGTACATTACAGGTAGAATTGAAGAAAAATATTTATACTCGGACTAACACAGAAAGCGAATTGCCATAAAATTAAATAATTTATTACTATCGCTTGCAACGAAACAGGGTATACCAACTTTTTTTCCAAATGGAAAAGAGGTCTTCATGTAGCACCTCGTTTTAAAGGCTTTCTTATTCTCTTACTTAACGCCACTTTGTTTTTGAAAATTCATACTTTACAAGCCAATGCCATTAAAACCGCATTGTTTTTACACTATTTAGGTCAAACTTCAAGCGGTTCTTAGTCTGGGACGGCTGGACCAATTTTTAAAAACAAACCCTCCTTTCTATCCTAAAAAAGCTGCGAGTGCCCCCATGGTATAAAGTCAGGTGGGAGAAATTATTTTTATGCTAAAAAGTAGTTTAGGTCACACCCTTTTACCCAAAATTTACCCGACCTTAATTTCTTGCTGTATTTAAAAGAAAAAGGGGAAGGACTTTTATTATCCTTACACTATATTAATATATTTGCTGCTATACTGGTTAAGCAAATAGGTATTGGGACATCGGCAAGTGAAGCAACAACAAATAATGTAAGTTACTCATCCAATTAGAAATGTTTACATGCGGGTATTCACGTTAGATTGTTTCTTTTCGTCACATTACCTATGTGTTAGCTGAACCAGTATTGCAAAAATATGAAAATAAAATTAAATCAAATATCTGGTTAGTAACTTTATAATAAATATTTCAATATTTTATCGCTTTTAAAGTAATATTAACTTTTATTATATTGTGCAAGGACAGAATAGTTCTTCATAGTATATAAAAGTTTTAATTTTCCTAAACTGTTTAATAAACTTTTTCATTTTATTCTGGTGAAAAGCCAAATATTATTTTGTTTAAACTTAATCCCCCAGAAAACAAATAAAGCATAAAATAATTGATCACTTTGTTATTATTTCTTTAATATTAAAAAATAAATTTGATTATTTTGCACTTTGCTAGATTATTTATTTTTGGAAAAAAATACCTTGGTTAGGTGTCAAAAATGTTTACCTCTTACAAATGTATATGACTCTAATTGTTCGCTTTAATATAGATTCGTGTTCGTTATAACTTAAAGTTGACAATTCTTCTTTAATAAACTACCAATAATTATATCTGTTTAATCATATATTATATCACAAGACCTATAAATTGAATCGATTGAACTATGCAACATATTTTGCGCAAGATTTTACTTGGATTTTTTTAAAGTTATTATCCATCAAAGAAACTATTTGCCAAGCCATAAAATGAAAAAAAAAACATATTTGGGTAGTTTCATCGATTTGAATTTGTAGGTCGAGTGGTATAGGGCTAGATTATTTTCTGAAAAATTTAATTAAAGCCAACAACACAGAATTTTACTGATAATAAAGTTTGATATTTTCTATCAATGTTGACAACCAATTTGACCATGTGATTTAAATACTTATCTAAACAAAATTTATTTAAATAATGGTGGTGTCTGATTGGTTTATTTCGTAATAAGTGAATAATTTCTTATAAAGAAAGTAGCTTTTAATTAATTTTTTAGTTTACATCTTCGGGGGTCGCGAAAGTGCCTAGCCCGAACCGCACAGTTTTTTTATAAATCAAAATAGGTTTATAAGCAAACTATACAGGATGTCTTCTAGTAAAAAAAGTAGAAATTATTTTTGCGCTAAATTTATAAATTAAATTTATAGAAACATAAGTCCTGTAATAGGTACATTGTTACAAAGTAGTATATTAAAGTGTTTTTTAAATAATATCCTAAACGTTTGTACCTTAACCTAATTTTAATAAAATCGAAAAGTGCTATTAGTGCAGTGGCGTCTTGACCGACACCCAAGCGCATAATGGTGCTACGTTACTTACTTTTGTGTATTTTTTCTTTTAAATAAATAGGAGCACAGAGGGAATGTAAAATATTTATTTTAACTCTCGTTAAAATAAGTTTAAAGGGTTTTTAGAGAAAACATGTTTAACAAACAGCTTTTTAAAATATCTTTTTAAAAATTATTGATCGTGATTTATATTGATTTCAGGTAGCCAAAATATAATTAGGCTTTAAAAACATTATACTTAATAAAACTTTTTAAAATAATTTTTTTCGTGACGGGGAAATAATTAACATATTTTCTCTGTTAAGAGGTGAAAAAAATTGAATAGGGTAGACTGGGTACGGTTGTGACAATTTTTATTTGACGACCAATAATTTTGTTAGTGTGGCAGTTAGCTGTACAAAATAAATTTTATTTTATGAAGAGTACATTTGCCTACAAATAAATACATGAAAAAAATTCTTACTACTATAGTTAACTTACAGTTAGAGAAAAAAGAGAAAGTGTCACAACCGATCACACAGTGTGACAGTATAGGGGAAAATGCCTAAAATGACATACTTTATAATTTAACAACAAAGTTTAGGAAAAATATATTCGTTCTAAGGGGAGACTACAGCATTCAGCATGGGATCACTTTGAACAACCTTGGCATATAGATTTCGTTTTATATTTACCAACCATCAAGAAAAAAATTGATCTTGTTGGCGAACACGTTAAAATAGTATGTTATTTTACACTTAAATTTACCCAAAAATCACAACAATCTTAAATTTTAAAAGTATAAATATACCTATATTAATAATATGTACAAAAATAAACAAAGCCAAAATACTGTGTTTCAATCAATAAAATAACAAAATTTTTAACAAATCTATGTAACTTCGCAAAAATGCACATATTCTAAACTGATTAGAAGTATTTTGCGGTTGGTGAATTGGAAATTAAATTTGAAATGTAATGCAAAAAAACAGGGATATGCACCTGTATGGTAATTTTGATACTAACTGCAGTGATCATACTACACGCTCCAACATATTTAAAAAGTCGCTGCTAAGAATACACACGGTTATCGATTACTTTTATTGCACCAAATATCATTTCTCTTGGCCCTTTATCCATTTTTCGGCAGGCCTATAATCGGAATATCCGATACCGTTGTATGAGAAACGCAAATACATACCAGACAAAAAATATCTTTTTTATTTTATGACAGTGGTGATGTCTTTCGTTTTTTTGTCTTTGGACAATCTCTCTTTTATCTTTGGACAATCCATGAAGGCTAATAGCCTAAATAATAACGTACCGTGTGACTTCAGTGAGGTAAGAGAAAGTTTTTTGGCACGATACTAAAATACTTGAAGATTTGGGGAGGAGGGGAGGAACGCGGGCATTTCGGATTCTAAAAACTCTGAGGATAAAAGAACAAAGTGAGAAGTTCAGGGCCTGTCCAGTTGGACTGTAAAGGGATGCATAAGTGCGGCACCACGAATCCTCTGTAGGGGACTGCAAGTTTAGGAATTATACTGGACAATTCTTTAGAGCAGAAGCTTTATAATTATCTAAAAAGGAGAAGAGAGAAACAGAAGAAAGCCTTTCTGTAAGTTAAAACTCATTAATAGGGCAAACAGCTCTTCTTTAAATGGAATCAAAAATGTTGAGGGCCGGGGAATATAAGAACAATATTCCAAAGGGGCTTAGATTTGGGACACATACAAAGTGTATACATTAGAAGGGGAATTTGTTTATTGCGTTTTCCTAGCATCTAAAAGTTAAAAAAATAATTTTGGCAATATAAAATAACGTAAGTTCAAAGTAAGCACTGCTATGTAATCACTAATGTTTGACTAATTAAAAATAAACATTCTTTATTTTGTCTGTGCACATATTAAGATGTGTCACTAAAAGAAATTAAACAAAAATACTTACTTTTGAGGGCCTCTGCTAATGTCAACGTTACGCGATGCAATACTGTGAAACGTGTTTAGACCCGCATGGCGTTTCTTTCTTCCCTTTACGGGTATTTCTAATAGTTTTGGTTATATTGCGACTGTCACAATCGTACCCAGTCTACATCACTTTTTTCCCGGATGTACATACACGTAAGTAATGGCAAATATATAATTTCAGAATATTTTATTACATTAAACTACATTTTCTTTTTATCAAAATACAAATTTTTACTTTATAATTATTAACTTAATTAATCTTATCCTATTTTTAAAACTACAAAAATCAAACGCCCGAAAATCAACAACAAAACATTTATTCCGTACTGCTTTACAAATTCAAATCGACTACCTGAGTCCCGATGTTTTTCCATACGAGACTCAGCATACACTAAACTTATGTATTACACAACCAAGTTAGTCAGCTTAAGAATATGACTCTGTGGCTGAAAACAGAAAAATCGCTAACATAATATTCAAAAGAACTATGAAACAACCACATTAGGATCAACATATTTAATTTAAATTCGTCAAATCACAGAATTACATTGACAGATATTTTAAAATTACTTTAAAGAATTCCATAGTAACACATCCAATTTTTGTTTTACATACAACAGACGACGAGATCAGAACTTAAAAAATCACATCATTAAGTTTCTACCTTTAATATATTTTTTCCACGCCCGTTAAAAAAAATGCTGTTTTTTAGTCGTTAACATAAAGATAAAGTACTTTATTCTAGTACACTACATAAAGTGTTAAAAAAGTAACTTTTTTAACACTTCGAAACTTTATTTCACACTTTGAAATAGTATTTTGCTTCAATGTCTCTACAATAAACTTAAATATTAATTTATGCAAGACCCGACATCAACTGATCCAAACGGATCAGTTGATGTCGCGTTACCTTTAATATCGTCATTATTTATTTTAGTTCATGTGTCAGTTGTTTTAAAATTTTACAGTTTGCCGATAAATTTAATAGAATTTATTTAAAATTAATAGTAATAATGAATTTGGATGACTAAGAAATTGAAAAGGAATTTATACGGTTTTAGTATTAGTTCTACAAAAGATAAGTACTTACATACAATTTTCTGAAATTAAATCACGGCATAGTTATGAAGAAGATAATTGTCTTTTAAAAAATAAGGAGGCTATGATTTTTTGTTGCAATATAATGACTGTGCTGCAAAAATTATTGAGTTTAAATAAATAAAACATGTATAAACTGGTAATTTGGGAAAATTTTATACGGTCGTAGAAAAAATATAGTATGTAACACATTCATATTGTGTCTTTTTTTTTACTCATGGGACTTCCTCACTCGCCTAACGGCTCGTGCTGTCATCATCACCTTATGAACTTGTTACATAAATTACTAGTATTAAGTGTTTTCAACATTAAGTCGTTGTTGTAAGTTTAACTTCATTCGCCAGCATATAAGATACGACTTCAGATAAAGAGCTCTCTTGACTCCCAGTAGATTGGAAATATGTTGTTAGTAACTGGTTTAGTTAGGTATTAAAATTTAGCACGTATACTGGGTGACAACGAAATTATTATCTTAAATTTTATTTCCTTCAGTGAAAGAGTATACCTTTCAAATTTTAGGACGAGATGCCAATTTTGGATATAAGTGTTTTGGCCTATTACTTCCAGTTTAACCAGAAGTAATAAAAATTTTAATATTTTAAGTAAAATACCCTGTATATTTTTTAAAATTTAAATTCTATATAAAAACTTTAGTACAGGGTGTCCGCTAATTAATGGTGCACAGAAAAATCACAGATTCCTTATATCAAAATATTAGGGATTAAACAAACATACCTATATTCAAAAGTTAATAATAAGGAAGATACATGGTGTCAGAGTAAAAAAAATATTTTAAATTTATTTAGATAATTTTTGTAATGTTTAACATATTTAAATAAAACTCGGTATCTAGGGATTTTTTGACATAAGCTATTCAAATCTGATATTAATTTTTATGTGTAAACTAGAGGTAACTGAATACACTATTTAAATTACACTAAAACATCCTAACTTTTTGTGCTACTCTGTATGTACCACCTAAGTAAACCAGTGAATTCCCCATGCTTTCTACACGAAAAAGCATTTAAAAACCGCAAATTAGCCATAACTACAACTGCCTCATGGTAAACGAATGATAAAATTGACTTTTTTTATAGTTTTTGGTTGCACTAAACCACTTAAACGCAAATATCATGAAAACGGTTGCTCGGAATCATTCCTACAAAGTATACCTTTTTTGTGTAGAAAGTATAGAAAAGTTTTCTGGTTTACTTAGATGTGACATACAGAGAAGCACAAAAAAATTAGGACGTTTTAGAGAAATTTGAATATTGTACCTACACTTATACTACTGCTACCTAGCCGCCTAAAAATAATATCAGATCCAAATAGCTGATGTCAAAAAATCCGTAGATACCGAGTTTAATAAAAAAATATTTAAACGTATCAAAAAATTATATAAAAAAATTTAAAATATTTTTGTAACTTTGACACCCTGTGACTTCCTTATTATCAAATTTTGGATGTGGGTATGTTTGATTAAATCTTGATATTCTGGCATAAGGAATCTGTGTTTTTTCTGTGTACCATTAATTAGCGAACACCCTGTATACCCATAACCTATCTCTTTTATTTAAAAAAAAATGTCCAAACGACACACACAATAAACAGTTTTATGGATATTGTGTAGTCGTCTGGACTTTTCCTTTAAAACTGAAGAAGGTACGTAATGGGCAAGAATATAAACTTTTTTAGAAGGACGCTTATTTTTTATATTTGTCCGAAAATATATTATTATATGTCTGTGACGCCTCCTTTTTATAAAATATACGGATACTTAAAATAAAAAAAATCACTTAAAAGAAAACATAAAAAATAGTGTCTTACCCTTAATAGCGATTTAAACGTAAATTCCCTTTAAAAACATATTAAAGGGGCAGTGAACCCTATTGACAGGTTTAAAACTTTCTGTAACTGCGCTACTAATAACTACCTAATTTAACTAAAAATAGTAAAAACCAAACATATATAAACGTTTAATGACTAAAAAGCAAAAAAATATCACCGAAACCACATAAAAAAGCAACCAGTACGATTGTAAACAAAGAATTTGGGAAAAGATTACGTAGCAAAATTGAGCAAACGTAGGCTTAAATAGGATCGAGCGCTTCTTATTAAAAAGTTTATCTCCTTGGGTAATGGGTATACAATTTATATATTTAAAATGCAAAGCCATAATTTTCAGACACTTCGTTAGACACTTCTGCAGCACCAATTTACATGATTTTTAAAAATGATCATCTGGTTACTAAGACGTCTTATTACTACTTTTTTTTAAATGTTTAATTTCCTTAAAAAAAAACTAAATGCAGTGTGTGTTGCCTATACCTCGGGGTTATAACGTCAACCTTAGCATCGCTTTTGGGCAGTATAAACTGCACTGGCGGTGGCTATTGAAGATATGTTCTGTAGTTTGGCGGATTCATTTAATAGATAGTATTTATTTGGGTACACGCCAAAATAAAATTAAAAGTACTAAAAAACCAAAAAAAATTTAAACAAGTGACAGATAATTGAAATCGACGTTTCGGTGGCAAATCTGCCACCGTTGTCAGCATTTCAAATGAAATAAAACTAATAAAATAAAAACTTACTATTATTTTAGGCTTTAAAATTCACAATTTTTTCTGTTTTTGGGATATTCTGAAAAACTTTGACATTAAATGTCAAAACATGTTATTCCGTGCTGAAATTGATGCTACACGATTATCTTTATTTAATAATATATACGCACTTTCTTTGATTTTGCGTTTTCAGAACAAGTTTCCTTTACAAAATGTCGAAGCATCTAGTTTATTCTATGATTGTTATCAAATGCGTGTTTGACAGATTTTTGATTTATGAAATTCTGTGTTTTTAATGTATGATCTGTGTTCTTTTATGCGTTTGGCTAATGGTCTACAAGTTTTACCACTATATAAAAGCTTATTGCATTCGCAAGGTATTTTATAAATGACATTTTTGTATTTTCATTTTAAGTTGTATGGTTTTTGTTTTTATTAATTGAGATCTGATTGTGTTTTGTGTTTTAAAAGTTGTGCGAATATTAAATTTATGCCCTATTCATTGAATTTTATTTGATAGTCCGGGAATGTATGGTAAAAATAAATTTGTAATAGGTCTATTTTGATTTTGTCTTATAACTGAGTTCAAGATTCAAAGAAACAATTATTTATAAAAATCAAGAGGATAAGTTAATGGAATTAAAATATTTTTACAGATTTTATTTTGGCGTCTACCCAAATAAATACCATCTATTGATGGCCTATATATTTTTCAGTGTACAAACTGCACCAATATACATATTCTTTTTAAATAATATGATCCTCTGGAAAGTGAGAGCTTTCAACACATTTTTAATTGTTTAATTGCCTTCCTTTTCCAGGATAGAAAATTATTTTAAATGCAAATTTAAAAAAAAAATATTTATTTGTTGACTGGACTTTGCAACTTTTTTAAGTATTGGCTTTAACTTGTTAACATATCCAATCAATAAGTGTTACGGTTAGTATTTAGATGAGTGACCGCTTAGTAACACCGTGTGTCGTTGCTTTTTTGTTAAATATATTAAATTATTAAAACTAATTTTGAAAAGGTGAAGCTATTTTTTTAGCCCTTAACTACGTGAACTTTATTATTTTACAAGATCTTTTTTGTTTAATGATCCTTCGGTTACTGAGATCTTGCAATAGCAGTTTTTTTCTTGTTTTGTTTCCTGTTTTTTCAAAAAAAATATATATTGGGCCCAGTAGCCAGCTTTTTACTTTAGGGGTAGATAAGGAGAGGCCAGAAATGTCCAAGATGCCTGATGTCTATGTAAATAAAAAAAAATTACAACAAGAAACTACGTTTCCGTGACAACCACCAAAAAAAAAAAGGTTCTTAGCTACGTGGAACCACTAATTGTCTTGCCAATTTTCCACTATTTATTTTTCTGACATTGCTTCTAACATTATAATCACATTGTGTTTTAAGCTAAAAATATTCCGTAGATCATAATTTCTGAACGACTCCGCCTCGAAAAAATGGGCTTTCACTTCATCCACGATTCCGACAGAAAAAAATAGCGGCGTTTTAATCTGTAAGCCTAAATGCACAAAATGAACTACGATTAAATAAATGTAAGAAAAATTGGACTTTTAAAAGACATTGCGTTTTTAGGGATTTTTAATCGATAACAGTTTATTTCATGCGTTTACATGTGCTAAGTGTCCCCCTTTAAATTTCAAGTAATTCGGTCAAGCCGTTTTTGAGATATGTCGGAGGAAAGTTTGAAAAATACAGTTTTGAGAAAAACGCGTTTAAAGTTTTATGTCCGCTTGAAACTATGACCATCTTAATTTCTCCTCAATCGACGATTTCTGGTCCAAAGGGTATTCTTTTTAATTAATTAATTTTAAAAATTCTTTTTTAAGCCTGTAGAAACTTGTATAAACGTATATTTGTATAATAGGGTGGACCCAGACTGCCAAGTAAGCGCTCCGAACAAATCCTTCTTCTAGCTGCTGTAACTATAAAACAACTTTGAATTTTTAAAAATCACTTTACTACCGTATTCTAGACATGTTAAAAGAGCAATTTATAAAAAAATCGTTTTTTTAGACTATAACACGCCTCAAGACACCCAAGGTATTTAGGCTTATAGCCTTCGTGGATAGTCCAAAGATAAAAAAAATAACTTCAGAAAGACAAGAAAAATAAGGTGGTGAACTTTATTAAATAAAACATCCTGTATATCAGATAACACAGGCACACAGAAAAAGTATTCTGAACTGGAACCGGGATATAGTGTATCTTGTGTATTTTGATGCGCTCGAAGTACACCAAAAGCTTACCCAACTCTCAACAAACAACTTTTATCACTTTAACCCAAAAACACAACCTCAAAAGGGCATAGTAATGGAAAGAACTGGTTGTTTAGTATTTGAAGGGTTATTACATCATTTTGGGTGTTTCTTTTAGGAATGAATGAGACGAAGAGCAATCAAGTCTATTTATCCCGAAATCATATAGATATCATAATCTAGAGTGGCAAACATAACATCAAACTGTCACGTTGACTCTCGTCAAAATATTTCTAGCACAATCACCAAAATGATGTTAATACTTTAAATACTAAACAACCAGTTCTTTTAATTACTATGCCCGTTTGAGATTATGTTTTTTGGTTTATAGTCCTAGGAATGGTCGGTTCAGGGATGTACGAACCTTGCACATACTTAAAAACGCAAATTCCAGTAATAATATTTAAGTGGCAGATGGCAGTTGAACCCTCCTGCCAACTGGATATGTTCTCCTCATTTTCAATTAAGTTTAAGGTTAAGTTTGTTACTTTAACATATGATATTGAAATTTTGGACTGAAAAAATCTCGATTGCTCTTTGTCTCAATTATTTCTACAAGAAAATTTCGAGTACATGCCCCAAAATGATGTAATAATCCTTCTAATACTAAACAACCAGTCCTTTCAATTACTAGGCCCTTTTGAGGTTATGTTTTTTGGCTTGTAGTGCTAAAAATGGTTGGTTCAGGGAAGCATAAACACTGCACGTACTTCAAAAGACAAATTCCAGTAATAAAATTCGAGTGCATATAGCAGTAACCCCGTTCTGCTAACTGGATATGTTCCCCCTTTTGCATTTAAGTTTAAGATCATGTTTGCTACTCTAGCATATAATATTGGATTTCGGGAGAGAAGAGACTCTTAATTGCTCTTTGTCTCATTCATTCCTGCAAGAAAACTTCAAGTACATGCACCAAAATGATGTAATAATCCTTTAAATACTAAATAACTAGTTTTTCAATTACTATGCCCTTTAAAAGTTTTTTTGAGTTATAGTGATCAAAATTGTTTATTGAGACTTGGGTAAGCATTTGGTGTACTTCGACAAATGCATTCCAGTGGAAAAACTAAAAAAAAAAAAATAAACCCCTCAGCCAACAATTTTTTCTACAGACCAAATTTTGATATTATATTTGCAATTTGCAAAAACCGAGATGTGTACACAAGAAACACTTTGTCCCGGTTCCACTTCAGAATACTTTTTTGTGTGCCTGTGTAATCATTCGAAAGATCTTTTAAAGTGTTTTAACATTTAATACATCTATGCTTACTAGTTTTAGTAATATGGCTATTTTAATCTGAGGAATAGTAGATGTAACTTCCACTATACCTACTGCACTAATACACCTGTTTAAATAATATGATGGAAATAATTGTATCTGCTAATCCTTATATTTAAGAAACTACAAAAGATAGATATTAAATGTGGTATTATTTTAAAGCTTTCTTTAAGACCTTACAAAATATACAAAATGTTTCATATTAAAAAGTTTTTTTTTACTTTCTAATGTTCATTTGTTTCTTTTGGTTAAGCTCAATAGGTATCATAGATAAAAAACTATAAAACTTTTATAAAAAAGTTTTTTTCTACCTTTTTTAGTCATTGTTGTAAGTGGGTGTCAAAATAAAAATGAAAACCCTGTAAAAATATTTTTAGTTAAGGAGATAATAACAACTATTTTTATAGTTACAAAAATCACTTGAATTCTAAACACAAATATTGACCCATTTTTAAGAAAACTATAGTCACATATTTAAGTCATAATTTTAATTCTAAATGCGTAAAAATGTTTATTAATTTAGTTTTTACACAAAACAAAAAATTTAGCTGATTATTCTGTAGCAAAAATAGTTTTTTTTTTTTTGGTTTTTATTATTAGTTATAGGTTTATGCTTAAAGGTTATCAATCAAACAGCAACGGTGACAGGAATTGGTGGATAAATACCCGCATCTTTATTAAATACAAATTGTTTACTCTTAAAGTCTATAAATTACTGTAACCTGTTATTCATATTTAATTTATACTTACTTTTTAAAAGATTGGCATCAGCAACTAATTAAGTAGTTAAAATAAGAGGTCTAAATAAATTTTAAAAACAAAATCTAACTATGGTGATGGTATTGACCGTTTAAACTTTTAAATAGGCAAACTTGTTCATTTACAATTTTTTGCAATATTTGTGAAAATTATTGTTTTAACATTAGTGCAATACATTAAATAACTGCTTTTTTATTATATTAGAAATAAAAAAAATATTTAGAATTTTCTAAATAAATTTATAATTATAAAAAGTATTGAATTGTGTACAAAGATATATTTTTACCGTTATTGCAGACAAAAAATAGATAAATAAGTTTGTTTATTTAAAAGTAATTTTTGTTGCCACATATCTTTTCTTTATAACAATTTTCGAAAATATTTAAAACACAGGTACTTTTTCTTGAGCAAAACATACATATTTTGTTAAACCCCGTAGATGTTTTTGATTTGATATTTAATGGTTGCCTGTTTGGTTTTGGACCATGCAGAACTTTTTATAAAAGATATTTTTTTCGGAAAAGTAACGATAAAAAAGATTTTCATATGAGGCCAACTTACGAAGATACACTGTATAGTTACTAAGTTTTTGTATAAATAAAAAAGTAACAAAAAATAAAAAAAGATGTCTGGGTAAATGGTAAGAATAACTGTACACAAAATAAGATTAAAGCGGAAAATTGGCCAATATTTCTAAAAGGTGTTAAACGACTAAAAGATATTTTTATTTATTCTTAAACTTCAGTAAAAGCCGACTTTTATGTATATTAAATTTGCTAAAATGCCAAAGCTAAATTGGATGCAGAAAAATATAGCATACAATGACATCAAACGAATATGGATTTTTAAAAAAGCAACGTGTCATATTAAACATAATAACGACTTTTAGATATCACTCAGCTTTACAATAAAATTTAATAAATTATTTCTAAGAAAGAACATTTTCCTAGTCGCCTAGAGTAATAATAAAAATGGTTACCAAATTACTGTGCATAATTTTTTGTTCTTCTAACATGTATAAACACACATTTTAATATCATCATATCTAGGTTAAAGAATATGCAATATACAGATTAGCCAAAGTTGATCTTGTAATAGAATTTCTCTGAAAAAAAATTAAATTGGGGGTATCTAAGTAAAAAAAGAAATAAACCATAACCTATTATTCTTAGGCATTTCCACACTTTTAATTTAGTTGGTTTGGAGAGGTTACCCAAAGCGCCATTAGTTTGGAGGGGTAAATCGCCAGTATTTGAATGTGTCGTTGAGAGTCATTGCACACTAGAGCTCAGGTCCCACTTAACTCACGGTCCATTTAAAAAACATTCTTACATGCAATTTAAATGGGACTGTTTATTCTGTTAACATTAGGCGCTTCGCTCACGGCCTGGTCATTCCTATTTAAATAGCAAGTAAAATATTTTATCGCGGCTGGAGCGAACCAAGATCTGAGCAACTAGTGTGCAGTGATACTGACTCTACCATCAGAAAAAAATGTTAGACTAGGTATAACGAGTAGCACAAGCAAATAATACACTTAGTACTTAATGGAGAGACATTCAGGGAAATTTGGGGAATTTTTACCGACTATCTGGCAATTCTCTGTTATTAACAACATCAAGTGGTCAAAAGCACAAGTTGCTTACAGGGAACCACATTAGAAAAAGGAAAAATTTAAGGAAACCGTTTTTATTGAGATATTTTAGCAAAAAAAGTGTGGAAATACCAAACGTTTAAAAACCAATCTTAAAGGGCACCAATGCCGGCGTCCTGGCTGAACAACTTTACGCTTGATCGCACCCAACTACATCAAGGGTAAATAGTTTCCTCCACTGTATATAGACTTAGTAGCTTTAAGAATTTGATTAGTTTACACGCAACGGACAGAGGTAGTACGGCCTGAAACATTGTGTGAATACATAAAATAAAGAGAATGGAAGTTCAAAACTTTTCTTTTATTATTCAAAAAATGTGTATATGTTTATTACTAACAACCATTTACAAATCAATAATTTTTAAAGAAAAGAAAGTGCTACCTCTCTAGATTCATATAACAAAACAAAAAAAACTCTAAATATCCTTTACGCCAAGACTTTTTAAAGAAAACAAAAAGTAATTTAAATTACCCTGTACAAAACTGCAATTCTTGTTCCATTTAACCATCTCGATAGCTACAGCGGTTTCTATAAGATCCTTGTACTAAACATCGAAAAAACCTCACCCAGTATACGATATACAACGTGTCTTCGGAAGTTCTTAACAAATGGGAAACATTTTTATTAGAAATTTTACGAAAAAAGTGTCTCTTCATAAAAAGTCCTACTTGATGAGAAAATACAATTCCACAAAAATATTTGAAGGTTGGATATACAGGGTGGCCTAAAAATTACTTGTTTCCAAATTAAAATAAGGGTTATTTCCTAACTACGGTACCAAACTTTAAAGGGTGATTTCTTATGTCATTTTATAAAGAAAAGTTCTTATAACCAATGTCCGGAGTTGCTTTGTTTCTGAGATACAGGGCGTTAAATATTATTTTAAAGGTCTGTTTGTTTTTAAATACCCTAAATACGAAGCCAGATACAAAAAAATGTACTACAGTAAACAGTTGTATTTTTAGTCACTTTAAAGGAACAAAATATAAAAATTTCATAAAAAGCCAGTGGCGTACAGTGGGCACAACAGCCACTATTATTGAGAGAAAAATGTACGCCACTGGCTTTTTATGCCGTTTTTATATTTTTCTCCTTTAAAGCAACTAAAAATACAACTTTTAGTGTAGTACATTTTTTGTATCGTATTTAGGGTATTTAAAAACAAACAGACCTTTAAAATATTATTCAACGCCCTGTATCTCGAAACAAAGCAACTCCAGACATATGTTTATAGGAACTTTTCTTTATAAAATGACTTAAGAAATAACCCTTTAAAGTTTGGTAGCGTCATAAAGTCATTTTTAATCCACCCTCTACATCCAACCTCCAAATAGTTTTGTGGAAATATATTTTCTCCTCAAGCAGGACTTCTTATAAAGAATAACTTTTTTTCGTAAAATTAATAATAAAAAAGTTTCCCATTTGTTAAGAACTTTGGAAGACACGCTGTACTAAAAACTATCTAATTTTATTCTGACTGACTTAATATACACATAAAAAAAATTCAAAAGCTTTTAAAATGCCCCTTTATAAAAAGTACAAATTTTTTGTCGTAGCTCCAAAACGCACATTGCATTAAATATGAAATTATTTCCTTTCATAGCGAACATATTATTTGCAACTTTCTATTTACACGTTTTGTCTTTTCCGAATATTAAATAATTTACAGGAAAAAAACAATTTTTAAGGAAAACGTTTTTTTTATATTTATTAAGTCGCAATTTTACAGAAAAAAAAACAAAATATTATTTAAGCTAAGCGTTAAAAACTACAATTTTTCCCCTTTAAACTATCGAGGCAGTTTCGAAGATCGCATTACTTAACATGTAAAAACAGTCACCCTGTATATATGAGGGGCGAGTGTCAAGTCACTAATATTCGTGACAATTTTAAATCCTTGCTTTTTAAGAGGGCCTTTACTAAGTTCTGAAACAAAAGCGAATTCTGTAAGGGTGGTAACGGGTCTCCATTGAAAGATTAATGTTAAATATGACACAATCCTTAAAAGAATGTTGTCTGTTTGATACTTTTTAATGATTAAATTAGAGAAATGCAGTATTTAAAAATAATTTAAGAAAAAGAGGAAGTTAAGCCTTTCTCTTTTAAACATCTGGCATCTTTATGGAGGACAAAAGCTTTAAGATACAAAAGTTTTAAAATACCAATTTACACTAAAAATTACTAAAAAATTGGTATTTTAGGGTTAGCAATAGATATTATTTAAATTAATTAAGAAGTATTTTTCTTTAAATTTTTTCACGAAATCATCTTTATATTTATTGTTTTATTATTAGATACGGTATAGTCATCTACGGGTTTGTTTAAAATTAGTAAATTCCTTTTTGCTTTAAACTTTTAAAAAGCAAAAACCTAACCTGAAAAAAATTGTAAGAAGCCAATTATCTATTTTAATATTTTGGTGCCACTTTCACCATTGATCCTTTTGTTAGTTTGCATTTTCGGCTTCTTTTTGTTTCTAAAAAATATTCCAATTTATATTTAAAGTTAAAAAAAATGCATTATTTTGAATTGTTATTATGTATTCAAATTAGGTTAAACACTTAATATTGTGTAATAAACGAATACATAAAGTAAGTGATTGACCGTACTTTAATAATAATTGGACAAAAACAAATTTCACATTCAGAACACCATATCATATTTTAGCGATTTTGCCATACATGAAAATGGCTTAGATATTTTTAAACGAAAATCGTTCGACGTACAAAAAAATCAAGAAAACAAATTACCCCAAAGTAAATTATTATTTTAAAAATATTATTGACTCAAAGAAAAAGTAGTGACGTACCTTTAAAAGAAACAATCTTGATCAAACGCTACAGCAATTTTTTTATTTATACAGTAAAAAATATTATGTGATGTTCAAAAGAAATGTACCAAATTTTGTGGAAATATCTGAAGTGGTAGGAAAATTATGATAAAAAAATAGTTTTTTTCTTAAAACTTTAAAACCCTGTATTTCGGAAACACAGCACTTTCTTACATAATTTTATTTGAAGAATGTTAATTTTCTTACATGCAGTGTTAAGAGGAAAATATTAACTTAAAAATAACCCTGTATACATATATTTTTTTGGTTTACAAATATTAAAATTTACTTTATTTGAAATGTTTTAAATAGTAAAAATTGTTTTTTTTGTAGCCTTATACTAATTTTTACCGCAAGTAAAAAAACCAAAAATAAAAAGGTTTTTTTCAAAAATTAAGCAACTTTTGTTTAACAATCAATATTAAATAAATAAATAAATAAATATTTTATTGACGGCCATTTTATAATAAATTCTGTAGGACAATCTAATCATAACAATATTATAAATACTATTAAAAATATACCACTATTGCGAAGTATGTTTTTATTATTGTTTTTTTATTATTAAAAAAATATATTATTATAAAATATAAAATTAGTTAAAGCTTAACTGATTAATATTCACCCAATTCTAAAGCCGTAATACACAGCACCGATAAATTTATATTTTTATTTTTAAAATACTAGTGTGTTAAAAGTAATTTACAAAAAGTAGTGTATATCATACATACAACTGTTGTTCTGACTAGACCAAATGTACGTCATATAATAACAAAATGTGCATTTAACATTTATATCATTTCTAATCCTGAATAAAAGTTAAAATATGTCAATATGGTAAATGTATTTAAAAAAAATCGTTTTAGTTAAATTTAATTGTACCATTCTCTATATATGTGTTGCTCACCATATCTGACACGAGCTATAGCTAAATAACCCTAGGGTTTAACAAAAGTAAATTCTGGAACATAGCCAAGGCCATTTAGAACCACTTAGCATGTTATGGGTGATACATTATAATTCGGTTGTAGTGAAAGTAGTAAGTATTTTTTGGACAAACCACGAAGGCTTAAAGCCTAAATACGTACCGTGGGTGTCTTAAGCGAGGTAAGAGGGAGTTTGTTGACACGGGACTTAAATACTTGAAGATTTGGGGGGAAGGAAAGACCTCCGCGGGCAGCAGGTTCCACAATCTAGAAACTCTAGGGATAAAAGAACGAACGAACTGAGAAGTTCGGGGCCTGTCCAGTTGGACCGTATAGGGATGCATACGCGCGGAACCACGAGTTTCTCTGTTGGGAACCGTGAGTGGAGGAACTATACTGGACAATTCTTCAGAGCAGAAGCCATGGAAGTACCTATAAAAAGCGATAAATCCCCCACAGCCCGACGATGGGCAAGAGAGGGAAGCCTTTCTGTAAGTGAAGGATCATTAATGAGACGAACAGCTCTTCTTTGAATAGAATCAAGAATGCTGAGGGTTGTGGGAGACGCCATGCCCCAGATATGGGAACAATATTCCAAGGGAGGTCGGATTTAGGACACATATAAAGTGTATAAATTAGAAGCGGAGAAATACTTTTTGGCTCGAAAGAGAAATCCAAGCTTTTTGAAGTTGCCGTGGCTATAGATACAATGTGTTTATGCCAGTTAAGGTTACTTTCAAATGTGACGCCCACAAGATTGAAGGTGTCTTTGCTCTGTAAAACTTGGCCGCTCATAAGTAGAGGATTAGTATTTGATGACTCTTTTTGCGACAAGGAACATGATTGTGTTTTGGATGCATTAAAATGGACGAGATTTTTCGCGCCCCAATCCAATATTAAATTAAGATCCTGCGAAAGAGATATCTGCATCGCTCTGCGTTTGTTTTCCAAGTCAGGTTTAGTGATGGGTTTAGGAACCTGAAAACTGGAGTGAAGGGTACTATCGTCGGCGAAACTATGAATGGAATTAGTTGTGGATGAGAGAAGGTCCTTAATGTGAAGAAGAAACAATGTTGGTGCCAGAACTGAGCTCTGAGGGACTTCAGCATTTACTTGGTGAAAGCTTGAGGAATGGCCGTCTACAATAACTGATATACGTCGATCAGATAGATAACTAGAGAGCCAAGTACAGAGTTTAGTTGAAAGACCATAAGAGGGAAGTTTATTAATAAGTGCGGCATGCCAGACCTGGTCAAAAGCTTTGGATAAATCAAGAGCAACGATCTGGGACTCACCTAGACCTATTCCAACAGTGTGATACGAAGGAAAGAAGATCTGCTGTAGATCTTTTGTGGCGAAATCCATACTGCCTGTCATGCAAAATTTTGTGTTTTTCTAAGTACTTAAGAATTTGTGAATTAATTAATTTTTCCATTACTTTACAAAGAACTGAGAGAATTGAAATTGGTCTATAGTTAGATGGAAGGGATTTGGATCCTTTCTTGGGAATAGGTTGAACAAGTGCAGCTTTCCAGCTCTCTGGAAAGATACCTGTGTTGTAAGAAATTCGAAAGAGCCGAGTTAAGATTGGTGCAAGTTCTGGAGCACATTTTTTTAAAACGATTGCTGGTATGCCATCCAGCCCAGACGATTTCTATTAGTTATTAAGGTAAGAAAGGATACGCTTAATGTGTTTTACTTCAAAAATAATATCGGGCATTTTATAAGGAACTGGGGTAACCGCTGGTATTGGATGATTTACGGGAGGGTCAGGGGTTGAATTGGCAGCAAACTGTTTGGCAAATAGTTCTGCCTTGCCTTTAGCGCTAGAAATAATTTCATCTTCCAAAGTTAGAAGTGGGAATAGTACAAAATTCCTACTATGTTTTCGCAAAGGACCAGAAAGATTTGCTGCCATTTGAGCAAGAAAGAACTTTGTTTTAATACGATTGTCGAAGGAGTCTTTGGCTTCAGAAACTGTTTGATTGTGTTTGTTGGTAATGGGATGAATTTTTACTCTCTTTGAACTCTTTCCAGCGTGCTGCCTTTAATAACAGGAAGCAAGTCTGCGCGTCTATAAAAGTAATTGTGACTATCCGCTAGATTGGAAGTTTTCTTGGCCGGTAGGTCTACAGCTTCTTTTCCCTATATTTGCACATGGCTTGGTACAAACATTAATGCAACTACGTTGTTCTTGTACTTAAGTACCGTGATAAGGTCATAAATGCAACTTGGTAATGGATCCAGAGATAAAGTTCTCTTTAACCTATCGAGCGACGTTTTAGACTTAGTTATAATCAGAAACTTTTTATCTTTTCCGTTCTTTAGGGAGGCTAGTGCTAATTTTATTGAGAAAAGCTCCGCAGTGAGTATGAATGTGGTTTAAATGAGGCCTAATGTGAGAAACCCGTGTTGATGGTAGCAAAGTAGGTAGCATTCGTGTGTTGTTGTTCTGTCTTTGAACCATTGTTAAATATTTTTAAGAAGTCATAAAATTTAATGGATATAATGTCGAGGTATTCTGCTCTAATTACGGTATGTTTATGAATTTTTTTGTGAATGATCTATAATAATCTGAGTTCTGGCCCAGGGTGGAAATCTGTATGAGTAGAAGAAGGGGTTTTGTGGAAGGACATTTTCGTTTGTTTGAAGAGTAGTTTCAAGTGATGGTTAGAGCTGTAACTGTTAGACATGGTGTAGTTACATTCTATTTGCGTTCAAAAAGTTGTGGTTGGTGGAACCGGAGTGTTTAAACCATAGAGAGGAGGCATATTTTAAAAGGCAAAACATTTTTCTATCATTTAAAAACTAATGCCGGCTTTGCTTTAAATACTCGGAATGGGGATGGTTCTAAGGTAGCTAGTACAACGACGTAGAGCATGATTATGTATAAGGTCAAGGGTGTTCATGTGCTGATGCGTATATGAAATTTCCATAGTCCAATTTTGATCTTATCAGGCTTTTATATATCTTTAGAAGTGAGTGTTGGTCGGATCTCCATGTGGTGTGGGATAGGATTTTTAGTAGAGTGAGATCTTCTTTTGCATTTGGCATGTATATATTTGATATGTTCAACCCAATTTAGCTTACTGTCCAGTATGAGTCCTAGAAATTTAAGATTTTCTTTTAGAAAAATTGGGCGTCTACATAGTTTTAGAGCATTTAGATGGGAGCAGTTTCTTTTTCGGCAGAATGAACAACGGAAGACTTAGGAAAAGAAAATTTAGGGCCGTAGAAGTTAGACAATAACGATAATGAGTTTAAGCAGTTTTGAATTTTTCTCTCATAGGTTCTTAGTTGCGCACATATCAGATCAGCTATTTTAAAGGTATATTTGCCAGTAATGCAATAACAAAACAAGCACTATTAGTCACCCAATCCGACATGTTTACATGCCGGTATTCATGTCAGACTGTCTCTTATCCACGAATAGCGTATTTGTATAATTGACTGGCTGATGAATAGTTTGCTTAGGTACTTATTTATAAATTATATTTTTTCTACCACTGATAAAAAATTTACATGTCGCAGGCAAATGGCTATTTTAGGCAAATCGCTTCTGTCTAGTCAAATGCTTTCTGCCTGGACAAATAGTTTATTGTTATTTTCAAATGCTAATTGCCCAGGGAAATGCTATTTGACTAGTTTTTTAACATTTAATTCTATTTGCCTAAGCAATTTTTAGACAAAAGAAAAATAGAAATATTTGCATAACCAGATGGTTATACTGTCACATTGTGGGAGGAGGGGGAGGGAGTGCATGGTTGGTTCAAATTATTTATTTATTTTTTAATTTTTTTATAAAGCTAATAAAAAAGAAAGATTTTACTAACCAGAACTAACCATTACCGCCCCAATGTGACAGTATAACCATCTAGTTTTGTCTAAAAATTGCTTAGGCAAATAGAATTAAATGTTAATTGGCTAGTTTTGCATGACCGCCTATAGCGCTTCAAACCAATTAAATTATATGTGTTTTTGCTTTTTTCTGCAAAACATTGTACGTCTAATATGTTATTAATTATATTACACTCATATGCCTAACAAGGACCATGGCAAATGCCATTTACCCAGGTAAATGGCTTTTCAGTCATTTTAGGCAAATCTAAAATGACCATTTGACTGCGACCTATACATTATTAATGTAATTTTAAACAGGTAATATGGCGTATTACCCACGGCCGTCATAAGGTGCTTTAAATGGGCATAAATACAATAATTTTTATATGTTTTCAACACTCTCGTTTTCTAAATATGACTTTTTAGTGAAGGTGATTATTTTTTAGTCACATACTAAAATTAACTTATTTAAAAATTAGTTACATTTGATAGAAACATCGCAGTAGGCGATAATATCGCGTATGGCTGACAAAAATAATTTATTACAAATCGGGAACATTAAATTTTTGTTGTTTTAAAATTTATTTCAGTAATATATTAAAAATCGTAGAAAAAATATAGTTGCAACTCAAACGACATACTAACTTTCCTCTCGTATGACTTACTCGTCTGCGGCTCGTGGTGCAAAAGTCATACTCGTGGAAAATGAGTAACATTCCGTGCTTGTCCCATAATATACTATTTTATAAGTATGCATGTGCGTACAGTTAAAATTACTTTTAAAATTTGGCTTTCTTGTTATTTTGGTAATACAAAATATAGCAGAAATTAATTGTTAAAGTTATTATTTTTAACAAAGTATTATAATTAGTTTGTAAGGAACTTACACAGTTATTTACATTTAAAACCATGGGTAAAGTATTATTATTTAAAACATCTGCGTATTTTTAAATATTTATGTTTAATTAAGCTAAAGGTAAAATTAGGTAAAACTAAATTAGGATTAAAAATCACATAGTAAAATTAAAATGGTTTAAATGGAAGTCCAAAAAAACATTATTAAAGTTTGTTTTTTAAACATTAAAAAAAAGGTACTTATGTAATAAAAAAACTGTTTAAACTTTTGAGATAATTAAAAATACATGTAGTCAAAAATAAAAAAAGCTGATTATTAAACTGCAGGCAATAATGGAATCAGTAATTTTTCTTTAAATCCATTTTAATGAATTTAAAAAGCAAATCCTGCTTCATTGTCCTTCATATTCAAAATAATAAATGAAATTTCCATAGCAGTCCATTCATTACCCTTTTATAAGCTGTCTGAATTTTATAAACCCTTTTAAGTAGTTTCTCAATTATAGGGTTTAAAACTTAATTCATTCAAATTTTAATTATGTGCATCTAATACACTTTATTTTCATTTTGTTAAGCGCTGCTATGACTTTAAACTTATTTTCGTAGATTTAAATATTTTTGTTATGGAACTAATAGAAAAAGCTTTTGTTTGAAAATTTCATGTTTTTGGTTCTGTTCTAATACAATGTAAATTATATATTACTTAAATAACTTAAGTTGTCGAAAAATACCTGTCTTGTCAACTATTTAAACGTGTATGGGTAAATATTTTTCTGCTGAGTTTATTTATGTTTTGTTAAATAATTGTTATCTATAGTAATTTAAGGGTTTATTACTATAAGTTAATTTTTACTGGAAATAGAAAAATTTAAAATTATTTTGCCATAGCAACAAAAAATATTGGCAATTATTTGAATTAGTCAAAAAGACACCTTTTTTCTTTTTAAACAATAAAAAGAAAAAGTTTTGGTACCAGCTTTTTTTTACTTCCAAAGTGCAGTTTTTAACTGTTTAAATATTTTACCCTTAATTATTTTAATATAAAAATGGGCAGACATATTGGAAAAAAATGGCTCCTACACTTTAAATTTAAAACCTCTGTTAAAGCGACCTATTCAGTACATATACAAAATGTAAACGTTTTTCTTGTTTAACAAGTATTAAGAATAATTTTATATAAATATTTTATATAATTAAAATAATTTTTACCACTCTGTCAGTAAGACAAAATATAAAACGGTAAAAGTAAAATTATTATATTCTTTTATATTTATTTATATTTTGTCATCAATTTTGCAATACATTTTTTTATTTTTTTTGTTCAATATAAGAAATGTTTAACACGAAATTATTTAAAATTTAAACGACCGGTAATTAGCCTAATCAGAAAGTTATTTATGACCCCAAATCTAAATTATTATATTTTTATTGTTTTTTAACCCCAATATGTAATATGTATTTATTTAATTTATAATAAAACGTGTAAATCCTACCTACAACTATTGTACTGAATGAACTAAAGGTACGTCATATAATACAAAGATGTATAGTTTTTTTAATTTTTAAAATGACCAGTTTATTTCCTAACATTTTACATGTTTTGGTCCTTTGGAGCAACTGGGGCAAAATTTTATTTAGCGTCTTAAACCTACTAATATTTAAATGGCAAAATTTTTGATAATAAATTTATAAACTGTTTTTACTCAAGTTTAATACAGGATTAAAATTGGCATTTTATGAACATTTATAGTCTACTAAAAAATTGTGTTGTAAGTATTACCAATTTTTTTCTTCTACTTAAAAAATAAATTAAATACTTTTTTTAGTTTCCCACAACTCTATACAGGGTGGCCGCCGAGGTATCCGAGAAATTTCGGATATAAATTCAACAATGAAAGTTAGGAAAAAACTTTTTGTAAACATATGTCCCAAACGTCTAAATTTTTGAACTACAGGGTGTTAAAAATGAAGAATTTTTTTTTTTTTTTAATAACTTTATTACAATTTAAATATTTACAAAAAAATTAGAAATGCCTCTTATGCACGAAGATATTTTTGGCATACAAGAATAATTTTTACCAATGTCGTTCATGAGAGGTTTAAGGTAAATATTTTTTGGAAAAAATTGTACATCACTGCATTTTTCCAAAATAAAAATATTTTTTTAAATTCCCATTTAGTTTGGAACAAATTTGGTCTTCATAGTTTTGCTTATTTAATGCCCGGTTTTCGCGTAAATCAATAGAAACCATTTCTCGGCATGGTCAAATCCCTATCTAATTAGATAATAAATAGCAAAGGTGATTTTTTACTATAGAATTTAATATTTTTGATACGAAATGACCATGCCAAAAATTGTTTTTATTTATTTACGCCAAAATCGTGCATCTAACTACTTATTTTAAAAATTATTTTTTGATGACAGGAAAATGCAGTGGCGCACCATTTTTGTATTAATAAATATTTAACTTAAACCTCTCATTGACGACACTGGTAATTTTTTTGTATGCGAAAAAACGTCTTTTGGTGCATAGAAAGCTTCCCCCAAATTTTTTAAAAATATCTAAATTGTTATAAAAGTTATTATAAAAGAACATTTTTTTTAAACTTTAATACCCTGTAGTTCATAAACTAAAACGTTTAGGGCATATGTTCATATAAAGTTTTTTTCCTAATTTTCATTGTTGAATTCACATCCGGATACCTCGGCCTGTACCACCCTGTAGAATTCAATAATAATACAAGACGTTAAAAACCCATAAAAACTCTTTTTTATTTTTCAGAAGGTTTACATAGGCCATTTACAAATCCATATTTTTTATACAAACGAAGATTGATTTCATTAATAGTAAGAAAAAAAAATAGAAAATCAAAAGATTCTAGAGATAAATTTTAATTAGTCGTAGTTACCCTGAAAAACACTAGAACAGATAAACCACCTTACTTTTAATTTAGACCTGTACACCTAAAATTTGTATCTCTTTGAACTAAATCATTTAAACTTAAATTTCAACTCTTTCTTTCCTAGTTAATGGGCCCATACGAAAAAATCTATAAAGGATTTGCAGGGTATGTGAAATGATAGAATGATACTTGCGACTAGCTATAGGCTAAAGCCAATAAAAGAAAAAAGACAACACATTTATTAAAATAAATAATAAGATCAGGCAAATATTTCCTAATTAGGCTGACCAAATTATAAAAACCTAAAAATATTGATTTTAGCAGGTTTTGCTTTGTTTGCCAGGGATGGTATAATAAGGCCCCTATTACGTTTTACTAACACTAACAATAAAACGCTGTGTATTGTAAAAGTCGATTTGATTTTACTAAATGTGTTGTATCTACTTAAGATTACGTACTGACTGCGCATGACCATTGTCTTTAAAGGGTATGTAGTTGGGCGTAGTTGTGATCATATTTAGTTAAATAAATTTGGTATCGGTATTCGAATACGAATACCGTAAAAGAAAGTATTTGAATACCGAAAATTTGAATATGTGGAAGAAAAAAAGTATTCCAATACTCGGTATTCATGAATACCCTAAATCGGTATTCGAATACTGGAAAAAATATTCAAATACCGGTGATTAAAAATTTTAAGAGCAAAAAGAGGGCCACACCTATTTTTTCATAGATAATAAAAGTGAATTTTTTTACCACTCCTACAAATTTTGAAGAGCAAAAAAAACATGTCCTAACCTCCTTTTTTCCTATTTTTGTTTCCTTTTTGTTACTCCAATCATGACAATTTTGGTATTCGAATACTGCTTTCACATTTTGGTATTTGAATACTCGGAAGGCCGGTATTCGAATACTTAGAAGAAAATAGTCATCGAATACTTCAAAAGTATTCTAATACACACTTCCGAATACTAATCAAAAAAAAGTATTCTGCCAAATACCGAATACCAAACACACAAATGTATTCGAATACTTTTCAAATACCGGCCTAATATATTCTGAATACTATTCAGAATACTGAATATTTGTATATAACTCACCTCTAATTATTCTAGTATCTTTTTTAAGAGGGAATATAGAAACGTATTTTTTTGCGATATTTCCCTAATGGTGAACGTTTGACCCTATATTTATATAGCAAACTACTCTTTATATTGAACAAGGAATTACATTTTAAAAGAAACATCCTGTGTAGCTTATATATTTTACTCTTTTTTTATAGGTAATAACAATGAGGATGAAAAACTTAATCCTAGTAATACAAATGAAAATTCTGAAGATATGGATGATCACAGACCTAGGAAAGTTCGACGTTCACGTACTACATTTACAACATATCAGCTTCATATCTTAGAATCCGCTTTTGAAAAAACCCAATATCCAGACGTGTTTACCAGAGAAGAATTAGCTATGAGATTGGACTTAACGGAGGCCCGAGTACAGGTGTGCATTATTTTACTTTTAATAATTATAAAAACCAATACCTCGTGAAAACTATTAAAAATTGAACATATTTTTTTAATATCTTAAGTTTTGTGAAAAAAATATTTGTTATTTTTGTAACAACGGCGTAAAATAACACTTTTACGCCCGCGGCTAAAAGTTAAAAAAGTTTAAAACAATTAGTTGAGGTAAAAGTGCTTTACGCCAGTGGTATAAATAATATTTTTTTACAACTAAAATTAATAACCAAGAAATTGTCTGTAGTTATTTTTTTTATTTTTATTGTATATCGGATGACTTTGCCGACGTTACTATCAGGCTAGTTTAAGTCAAATTGATTAAACACCTTTATATTACCTAAGAAATAATTACATGTGGTGTCAAACAATTGGTTTTTAAATTTAAATTTTAAGCCAAAATAATTTATAATTAAGGATAATTAAGTGTAAATAAATAAATTGTTGTTTTATTAAAAAATAAGGCATTAGTTAATTTTATTATTGTTTTATAAATTTCTAATTGTCTGCATTTTCATTACTTGCGTGTCAGATTATATGGGTTGGTAATGGGTTTTGTGTTTTATTAACAGAAACGGGAATAAATTTATAGTTTAATAAAAAAGGTAAACCCACCATAATATTTTGTTTGCGTTAATATTCTGTTCAATTATCTTAGAACCACTATACAGGTGCCAATTACCTATAGTATTTTACAAACAAAAAGGCCTAAAACTCTTCTTACAGACACACCTGGACCACTCAGAAATATTTACTTTTCATTAATACTCTTTATTCTGACCGCCCATAAGTCGCTCAAAAAGTATATTAAACAACGTATCTACCCAAAATCACCTACATGTACAGGGTGGTGCGATTTCGAATGTTTTAACAGGAGACTCCTTTTTCCTGACCAGATATAAAAACATTGTCATAGGTGTCTTGGGCTCGATTTTCGATATTAGATGAATGGTGAAAACCGCATCCCGAAATCTCTATCGGTATCCGAGATATAGGACGTTTTTCATTATTAGGCCATTTTGAAAAAATTCGTAAGTTCGTCATTTTTGAAAACTTCTTAAAACGGTGTAAACATTCTTGAGGCACCATTGGACTACTCAGGTTTTTAAAATTATTTATGTTTCGTTGAAAATATATAAAGCTTAGTTTTTTTAAATATAAATCATAGTTGGCCATGTTCTCAAAAAATTGCTATGAAATAGCATACCAGTTGTTTCATTTTGGCTAAAGTAGTGCATGTCAACCATCAAACACAGACTTAAAAGTAATACAATTAAATTACAAACCTTATATTTATGAACATATTATAATAAAAATATTTGGCTTAAAAAATTAAACGAGTTTAAATAAAAACCAGAACCTATGGAAAAACCCAATTCAAAGTAGATGTCAAAGTTGGCTCCTTCTTTCCTTAAACATAATAAACACCTTTTTTCCACTGCATTACAAGCATTTATTAGTTCAACAGGTCAAATTGCACCAAAAGCTTGCCTAGTCGATACTTACAACTCTTCCCGTGTTTCGATAGTTCTTCCTTTAGAAACTATATCCTTCAATCTTCTTCATAAAAAAATTAATGGTGTTAAGTTGCAGAACCTAGCAGGCTATAGTATAGATCCTCTAGTACAAATCCATTTATCTTGAAATTCTTGATTTAAAAAATCAGTTGTAATTCGTGCGTTATGCGCAGGGCAACCATCTTGCTGATAATGGGTATTTCGAGCCTGCGCTAATGGCAAATCTTCCAAAAATGGTGCAACATATGTTTGTAAAATATTCACATAATCTTGTGCGGTTAAACTTTTAATAAAAAAATGGGGACTTGATTTTTGCCATAGCCTACTGTAGCAAAAGTTAAAAAACATATCTTGCTCAATTTTAAAGATAAGTATGAATAATAATAATATTAATATCATTGGAAAGAGCAATAAATAAGCAATTTTTGAGGTCACGGTCAACTATGATTTATATTAAAAAAACTAAGCTTTATATGTTTTCAACGAAACTAGAAATAATTTTAAAAATTTAAGTAGTCCAATGGATTCCACTCAAACAAGTGCCTCAAGAATGTTTACAGCGTTTTAAGAAGTTTTCAAAAATGACGAACTTACGAATTTTTTTCAAAATGGCTCAATAATGAAAAACGTCCTATATCTCGGATACCGATAGAGATTTCGGGATGCGGTTTTCACCATTCATCTAATATCAAAAATCGAGCCCAAGACACTTATGACAATGTCTTTCTATCTGGTCAGGAAATACGCTACACAATGTGACCAAAATTTGACTTTTTTTTAGGATGCTCATGTTTCTATATTTTTAAACAAAAACTGACTCCGATTTGCTAGGCTTAAATTCTAGGAAAAACTTACTGGTAAAAACCACAACCATCTTGCGTCCTTTACTCACTGTTGTTTAATTTTTTGCGTTTTCTTTTATCCCTCATAACTTTTTGATACACTGCTTTTTATGAATACACCCTGATGTCTCAGTTATAAATAATGCAATATCTTTAAATTTTAGTTGTGATTGCATGTTAAAGAAATGAAGTAATTGTCATATTAAAGAATTTTATTTATTATTGGCGTGCGTTTTTGGAAGGTTAAAAAGACTTTTTAGGAAAAGACTATTAGGGCTTATGCTAATATTTTTTTGTCAAATTTAGAATTAGCATTCCCGAAAACCTTTTTATTTATATTTTCAAAATATCAAGCGCCAATTTTTTTATTATATTTTTCCATACGTTACCACTAAACCACGGACCAACTTATCATATTATAACCCTAATTTGTTTGATTATTTTAAGTTTTAATATATTTTTTTTTTGTAAGACTACAAAGACTGAGTTATTTTAGCTTAAAAGGTAGTTTGCTCAGTTATTCTTAATTAAATTATGTTTTTTTTGGTAATTCAAAGTGAGATAAAACTTATGAATCACTTGTTTTAAAATAAGCAGTTGATTTTTAAAACAATAAAAAAAATGAATCATTAATAATTAATTTTTAAAATAATAAAAACATGTTTGATATAAGTTTTAAAAATATATTTACAAGATCTTTTACTTAATTATTTTTATAAAAAATCATACCAATTTTCCATTCCTGTATTTTGATATTTTAACTAGGTAAAATTTAATTTTTAATACTGTTACATTTAATGGACAATATTTAACGGTATATGGAAAAATATTTTTCATTTGAAGTTAAAAGCACAGTTAAATAAAATATTAAAAATATCCTTATATGAAGCATTCAACCGCCTTTAAATCGACGCTGAAAAGGCAATTATGAAAAGAGACAGCCCTCCATCATTATATACGTAGCAGGGAGAGCACTTTAAATGAGACATCAGAGAAATCTAGTGCCGGATCCAGTTCCGATTACCTCCATTGTGGTGAACAATGGGCAATTGCGCTCCCACTTCAACAGCTACAAGGCAGATTAATTATCTAAATTGTTGCCAATTAAGTTTAAGTTAATGTCCATCATTAGCCGGGTCTTACAGTATAAACCGCCTAATCATATAAGGTTATTAAATTTTAAAATCTAATCTATTAGGACTTCTAAAATGAACTTACCCCTGGTTAAGGTACAAACCCGCCACATTTTTTCTCTTTATTTTAATAAAATAATTTTGATTTTGCTTAAGGTTTTTAGTCTACTAATTTACACAATATAAATCCTAAAAACACTGGTCAACATGATTTTTGTCACACGTAGATTGGTATGATAAAAGATAATTTATACTCACCTACCTAAAACACTTTTCAAAAAATTATAAAAGTTTTTGTTTACTCAGACTCAGTTTTTTTAACAGTGACAGTCGCAAAATATAAGTTATTACAGTAAATTAAAAAAAAAAATGTTTATAAATTAGGTTTTTAAAAAAACTTTGTTTCTATGTCCTCATTTAGTAATCTACATTGGTTAGATAACCGGACATTTTTATAAATAGTTCTAAGTATTTATATGTATGTATAGTATGTTCCAGGATATGTGTTACAAGAGGACAAATGGAACAAAAATTTGGAGTTCTGTGTTTATGGTTCAAAACTACAAAATACATAATTTTACCCCAATCGCCATACAGGGTAAGTTATAATTATAAATATGAAAAATGACCAAGAGTAAAGAACCTTTATTTGTAAAAATAAATATATAAGCAAATATTGTAGGTAATTAAATATTTTACTAAAATTAAATAATAAAATATTAAAATTAGAAAAAAATGTTTGGTTAATATTTTTACACGACGCATTACCACTATTTGAAGTACTTGGGATAATGAAGCGATTTTTAGTCACCAAACGTTATATAAATATAAAAAACTTTTCTATAACTAGAAATACCTTACTTTAAATTTTGACTTAAGATACTATTTTCTGCAAGAGTTTTCTTAACAATGTTTTCCATTTTTAAAAATAAAAGTGATAAATAAAAATTTTGATTATTTTTCATATTTATAGTTTTAAATAGCCCTGTATATTCTCGATCGAGGTAAAATTTTGTATTTTAAAGTTTTTGACCAGGTTCTCCAAAATGCAGTTTAAAAATTAAAAATTTTTGGTCGATTTGTCCTCTGTAACATCTATCCTGGGACACATTGTATATGGTTCGTATGGGCTAACAAAACATGTCACATGAACTTTGCCATTGCGATATTATGGGCCGAATCAAGAAATTACTTGTTGCTACAATTAAAGGCGTCAGTAGTAAAACATATCAAATATTAAATTATCTAAACTTTTAAAATGTTCTCTTTCTGTCTTAAGACGTATTTTTGCAACCAATACATGTCAAATTAAGAAGTTATTAAAAAATTGTCAACTAGATATCTTTTTTATTAGCAATTAGCAAGTTTACCATTTTTTTAAATTTGTTAAATATTAGGTATGTCTATATTAAGTCAATGTTTAATAATTTATAATGCAGAATTGTCTGTATGCCGGATTTAGTAAAAATACTCGCAACTTTTAAATAAAAACCGGTCAACAAATGAACTCCTGACCACCCTGTTTTAATGCCCAAATTCAACGGCCCATAACTTCTTAAAAATTTCTGAACCGATTTTTATTTTTTTTTTCGTCCTTTAGGTAAAAAAATTTATTGGCTTTAAGTTGCTTGTGGCTCATTTCGCAAACGTTACAAGGACCACGCTATACAGAGTAATAAATAAACAAATCACATTTTTTGACAACAATTAAAAAGTATTCCAGTATTACAAAAATTAAAAAAATATTTTATTTTTACCACATATAGTGCATTTAACTATATCATTACCTCAAAACGTCTTAGCAATTTTGATTTAAAGTTGGTTATTAAAGAAATTACAGTGGGATTTAGTGCAGAAAGTAGTGCATTTTGCTCAATTTTTTTATATAAATTACGATATCTTTATTTAGAAAGTCATTATACAGGATGTTTAAGAATTAATTGTAGCAAAATGGTGCAGCTGCAAATTCAAAAAATTTTTACATGCAAAATGTTTTTTTGTTTCGGCAAAAATTTAAGGACATATTAATAAGCCAATGTTTTAAAAACAAAGTTTATGTAAACATAGTAAAACATGAATGCATTGTTTCCCAGATACAAGGTGTGTAAAATTTAAGAAAAATAGACAGTATTATAATTGTCCCAAGGAGCTTATTAAGCTTTTAATTTAATTCTCTTAACGTATAAAAAAAGTCCAGTGGACTCTTTTAGTGGCGCTCTAAACACATATTGTATAGCAAATAAATGAAAAGCCACTGAATCTCTTGCAACTTTTATACTTTTTTAAAATAAAGCCCATAATAATCTATTTTTTTGTCCTTTAATTGTTTCTCGTGTCCTACTTAGTTTTTAAGAAGAAATAAACAAATACATTTTTAAAAATCTTGTAAATTTTTTATTCTCATTATTTTTAACCAGGTACAGTAGTCCTTATTTTAGGGTATTTGTCTTGGTTCTTAAATAAAATTACCTTAATTTATTTTTAAAAATTGGTAAAAATGCACTACTTGAAGAACCCTACGTAATTTTTTTTATTATCCAACTCTTTAATAGAAAATAGCAAAACCCGTCCAGAAGTACATTTGGTTGAGTTAATACATTCTATGTGGTAAAAACAAAATGTTTGAATTTTTTTTTTTTTTATTTAAGACTTAGAAATTCTTAGATAAGAATTTGCAGTTGCTCAGTGCCCTACTTAATTTTTAAACAATCAGTATATTGCGTTCGTTTTTGTTTGTTTTGGGTAGTGCATTTTATTGTTGCTATCCTTATTAGGCACAATAGTCCTTTATTTTATTTGTTTTCCGACTGTTGGTAAGTAGAAGTGTATCTTAATTTATGTGGAAAAATTGGCAAAATGAACTACTTTGGAATAACCGTCTGTATTTTTTTTAAGGGCCAACTTTTTTAATCAAAACTGCGAAAACGTCCGGAGCTTAATGATACAGTTAATAAATACACTTTTATGTGGTAAACACATAATATTCTTTAATTTTGTAAAACTGGGTTAACTTTTGATTTTTGTCAAAAATGTGACTTGTAAATCTACCAATCTGTAGCAACGTAGTCATAGCAACGCGTTTAAAATAGAATTATCCACAAGCAGCTTGAAGTTAATAAAATTTTCATCTAAGAGATGTAAAATGTTCAAAAATTCGGTTAAAATTAAAAAAATTATGTGCCGCTGAATTTAGACAAAAAAACAGGGTAGCTAGTGTACGTCTTGTTGACCGGTTTATATTTTACAGCCTGCAGCTAAATTGCGATTATAAAATTTAATATCTGGGGTCTCTTTTGAGCATGCGGAATTGAAAACAGCGATATCGGCTGCAACTTCTTTAATATCTTTAAGATCGCTTTTAACAGTGATTACAAAATTTGGGGCGTTTTTACGCGTGCGACATTAGACAGTAACAACGGCAATGTTGCCAGCTTTTCCAATTTTGTGCTACAGGTAATATTATTGTTATCTTTAAATGAAATTGTTTGCGTAAAAATATAACTGATATAACAAAATTTACGTTAGTTGAAAAGTGGATTACTTGGCGACAAACAAAGTTTCAAAAAGTAAAAAAATAAAATGGGAAATTTTTAAACTCAGTATCTTGTAAACGATCTACTTTGTGACTGAAATTTATTGCATTAAATCATTGTATTTTGGCTTTGGCATTTAAGGTAAAGCATAAGCAGAATATATGTCATTTGGGCACAAGGGCAAAGAACTACAAGTAGCGCCCTGTACATATATTTTAAAAGAGAAACGTAAGCAGTTTTCAATTTCTTTACCTTGGCAAGCCACCCAAACTTGACTCTTTGTTAAACAAATTATTTTTAAAAAGATGTTTAGGAGAGAAGTGAAATAAAATTAAAAGTTTGACACTCTATCGTATGGTATCTCACAAACCGTCAACTCCTTGACTACGGTAAATTGTGTTAGGTCGTTTTATTTTGGCCCAAGGGATTAGCGGTGGCATATTGTACAGTAGAATTTTAAAAATGTCTCCGTATAAATACAAATTACATACATAAAAAGATTATTATATTATTATTAGAAGGGGGTAAAAAGGTAAATGTTAATATTTTATGGGATATATTAATAATTTGTTTCTTTATAATCAAAACCAAATCTACTGTATGAATAGCTTCTTATTAAAAAAATAAATAGGATAAAAATAAGGAAAATGCATAATACATTGTAGTTATATATTGTTTAATGTTTTTTAAAGGTTCTTGGATCAAGAAATTTAAAAATTATAACTTAAATCTTGTAAGCATTGCGCTATTTTCCAATGAGAAAAATCTATTTCAATATTCAGTATTTTTTGCTGAAAAACTGAAAGTGCTTTATGGCAAGCATTTACAAATGGGCTATTACTTAAACCTAGGTTAAGAATACACTTTGAAAAGTGAATTATATGTGCTGGCAAGATTTGTTTTTGTCTACATTGCATTAGAAATTTAACATGATTGTTTTGTTCTGCTAATTTTCTGTTGGTATTGGCCCATAGTTTTAGGTCTTGTACTGCTTGATCTCCAAGGTTTGTCCTAATATTAAAGAAGAAACCATTGTATGTCCATTGTATCTACTCCTGCGTCAATGAATTACCCAAAATTGTTGTAATCTGAGAGTAGTTAGTGACCCAGTTTTAAAACTGCTAAGGTTGTATGGTGGGTATAGGGGTCAAATTCTAGAAGAAACTAATTTTCTTATTGCCGACGTTTCGATTTATTTTTAAATCATCATCGTTATTAATATTATCTCTAATTTTGCTTTTTCAAATAAATTTGTTAAAAGTAAAACTGATGACAACTTTATTGTGCAAAGCATGCATTCCACAAAAAAGTTTTTAAAAGAAAATCAAAATCTTATCATAACTAGAGCTGATAAGGGTAACACTACGGTTATTATGAATAGGGAAGATTTTTTAGCAAAAGCTGAATTACTTCTAAGCGACGAAAACACTTACAAAAAACTATCCAGTGATCCAACTCAAAAATACAAAACAAGGGTAACAAACTAATAGACAACTTACATAAAAGAAACTTGATTAGCGAAACTACCGCAAAAAGGTTAAAATGTAAAAACGGAGTTTTTCCCAAAATGTATTTTTTACCTAAAATTCATAAGGAAAACACACCCTTAAGGCCTATAGTTAGTTTTATTGGTTCACCTACTTATTCTGTATCAAAATGGATTTCTGAAGTTTTAAGCTCGGCATTTATAAAGGATGAATTTTATGTTAGAAACTCTTTCGAATTTTCCAATTTCCTGAAAAACCAACAACTCCAGGATGGATACATTTTAGTCTCCCTTGACGTTGTTTCTTTGTTTACCAATATTCCTGTAGACTTAACTAGACACATAATAATTCAACGTTGGGACTTAATAGCTCCCAGTACATCCCTACCACTCCTGGATTTTTTACAAATTTTTGATTTTTGTGTACAGAACAGTTACTTTAATTTTAATGATGCTTTTTACCAGCAAGTTTTTGGATTGGGAATGGGTAATTGTATGTCTCCTGTATGCGCTGACATAGTTATGTCAGAGTTACAAAAAGTTTGTATTAACCAACTCTCTTTTTCAGTTCCTTTTTTAAGAGATATGTTGATGACATTTTAACCTCCATTCCCGAAACAAAGGTTAATGAAGTATTAACAACATTTAATTCCTTTCATGAAAAACTACAGTTCACAATTGAATTGGAGAAAAACCATGAAATATCTTTTTTAGACACGAAGATTATAAGAAATATTAATAATAACACCCTACATGTAGATTGGTATCATAAACCAACCTTCTCAGAGAGATTTTTAAATTATTTTTCATCACATAACTTTGTGCAAAAAATTAACATTATCAAGAACCTAAAAAATAGAGCAATACAACTTTCAAGTGTTGAATTTCGTGAAGGGAATTTAAATCTAATCAGATCCTTTTTATTAAGGAATAATTACCCCATTTCATTAATTAATAAGGTTATGAACGATGAAACACGCAGGGATAATAATTTACAGGGTGTAGCCTTCTTTAAAATACCTTATGTTTGTAACTTATCAGAAAGAATAGCCAAAGCCATATCAAATGACAACATAAGGATAGCATTTAGTAACACAAATACAATTGGCAAATTGTTCTTTACTAAACAAAAGACCAAAACACCACTAGACATGCAGTCTAACGTAGTTTACAAAATTCCTTGCCAAAATTGTGAAAAGTGTTATGTGGGACAAACAGGGCGATATTTAGGACAAAGAGTATCGGAACATAAAAGGGATGCTCAAAAGAGAAATACATTAAATCCAACAGCCTTGGTTGAGCATTCTAGGGAACACAACCATAATTTCGATTTTGGGGGATGTGTAGTTTTGGATAAGCAACTTTTTTTATCTAAGAGACTATGCAGTGAGATGATAAATATTAAAAAATATAATACCGTTAATTTTAGAAGAGACACCGAAAACTTAAGTAATGCATATAACAACATTATTTTAAAATTGCCGCCTTCTTAAACTTTCAAACATAATAATATTAAAGTACCCATATATTTATAGAATTTTTTTTCACAACACTAGTACCTTTACGATAACAGAGAGATACCCATCAGTACTGCTTTAGTCTTGATCCAAAAAAGATCGTTTTAACTTTGTGGTTGTTTTAAGTGTTTTTTTTTTTAACTATTGTTGCCGTTATTTTTTATGTGTATCTACATGCATCCTGTAATGTCTTTATATTATATTCATTTACGTGAAGAAACAACTTCTTGGTAAGTTAAAAACTGTTGCCTTAATTTTAATTGTTGCTGTGTCTGTTTGTGTTTTTTTGTGTTTTTTTTGCTTTTTTTTTATATAATACCTTTATGTTTAACATCTTACCACAAAAAGAAGGAAAAGAATGATACACATAATATTTAAATGATAACGTATTGGTTTTTCTAAAACAATAAGTCAAATTTAATATATGGCAAGCATATTACCCGAGTTATTTTCTTCTTTTTTTCTTTTGTTTTTTTTTATTTATATAGAGAGGGGGCAAGGGAGAAAAGGAGGGAAAGAAGCATATATTTTAAAACTATAAAAGTGTTTTCCATTGTATTACAGAGCCCTGATGATGATTTAAAAATAAATCGAAACGTCGGCAATAAGAAAATTAGTTTCTTCTAGAATTTGACCCCTATACCCACCATACAACCTTAGCAGTTTTAAAAACTGGGTCACTAACTACTCTCAGATTACAACAATTTTGGGTAATTCATTGACGCAGGAGTAGATACAATGGACAACAATGGTTTCTTCTTTAATATTAGGACAAACCTTGGAGATCAAGCAGTACAAGACCTAAAACTATGGGCCAATACCAACAGAAAATTGGCAGAACAAAACAATCATGTTAAATTTCTAATGCAATGTAGACAAAAACAAATCTTGCCAGCACATATAATTCACTTTTCAAAGTGTATTCTTAACCTAGGTTTAAGTAATAGCCCATTTGTAAATGCTTGCCATAAAGCACTTTCAGTTTTTCAGCAAAAATACTGAATATTGAAATAGATTTTTCTCATTGGAAAATAGCGCAATGCTTACAAGATTTAAGATCTCTTAAAAACAGATTAAAAAATATTTTACCACATGATATCTATAACCAATACGAACTTATAATACGATTTTAAGGATGTATGTATTTTTAGCAAAAATAATGGTGCGTTCGATGTTTTTGATTTTCTATTTGAAATCAAAATTAAAGATGTTTTTTATTTAATTTTTAATATCTAAATAAAAAAATATATACAGTGTGTTCCAGGATAGGTGTTACAAGAGGACAAATGAACCAACAATTTTGAATTTTAAAACGAAATTTTGGGAAAACTGGCCGCATGGTCCAAAACTAATACATATAAAATTTTACTCCAATTTGTATTATATAGGGCGAGTTATAACTAAAAATCTGAAAAATGCCCAGGAACTAACTAATTTTTTTAAATAGAACAAAATTGTGTAAGTTAATGTTTTAAAGAATTGAATTTTATGTCAAAATTTAAAGTTAAAGCATGAAAGTTAAGAAGAATGTAATTGTCAATTTTTTACATCATGCATTACAACTTAAATAATTGGCATAACGTAACAATGGACAAAACATATTTTTTTTTACTTTAATTTTTTAATTTTAAATTTTGACATTAAATTAAATTCTCTACAACATTTAATTAAATTATTTTGTCCTACTTTTAAAAATAAAGGTAATTTGCTATTGGTTATTTGTCATATTTTTACTTATAACTCGCCCTGTATTCCAAATGCGTTGCTTTACCGTCTATAGATTGATTATAACGTAGAAAATACATACAGTGAATATTAAAAGAGTCCCCCTTTATCTTTTGAATGGGTCAAGATATGAAATCTGGAAAAATTTGTGTAAAAGGGTGCCACTTAAGCTTCTAAAAGTTCTCTTTTCCTTAACTTTTAAATGTGTTAAGATATCGAGATCGGATGAATTTGTTTGAAAGGGTATCCTTTAAGCTACTTTTTGGCATTAAAATAATTTTGGTTACGTGGCTTAGTGTCAAGGGGACACTAGCAACTTTTTTATAGAAAAAGGGGTTATGTGGCACCTCGTTTTAAAGGCCTTTTGATTATTATCAACTTAACGCCATTTTTGGTCTACTTGTCCTCTTGTAACCCCTATCCTGGGACACATGTATACTTTTAAAAATAAAACAATAAAAGCAAGTTGTGCCAAATTAAATATGAACAAGCGTATTTTTATGTGCATTTTAGGTTAAAATTGCTTTTTAATATTCAAAACACTTGTACAAAAAAACTTTACAATTACAAATCTATAAAACAAATAATGTTTATAAAAGTTTAACAAAGAAAAACCATAAAACTATCCTTGGCAATAACTCTTTTAAATAAAGGTTATTTCGAGGGCTCTAATTAATTTGAGCCTAATTTGTCAGACAGTAAAGTCTTAAAACTCTATTTTAGTTTAGTTTTGGTTTTACTGATTAAAGAAAATCAATCATTAAAAACACTTTTTGTAATTTTCAAACGATAATAGATTGTCGCAGAGGTAAAATTTGTTTTTTAAAGCAAACTTTTTTATTAAATTCTAAAAACTTGTCTGATCCATAAAAATATTTTTATTTTAGACTTGTTCATTAAATATAAATAACATACTTTTAAATACAAATAATGACAAGCTTACATTAAAATGAACTATAAAAGACATAATGTTATTTTTAAAATAAGCAAACTTTTCGCAAAAAACAATTTTTAAAGGATAGGGAAAAGTTGTACGGTATCGAATACCTTAAGGTTTTTGCCTCTCAAATTTTTAGAAATAAATTTAATTAGCCACAAAATAATTTTTAAATAGCTTTATTATTATAAATTTACATGAAAATTTAATAAATTATGTTAAACGGTTTTATTGTACTAAAAGTTAAAAAATAATTCGGTAAGTCCTTGCTACCAGAATGCACCAATCTTCTAATCAATCTGGGGTATTGATGAGCAGCAAGCTCTTTTATTGTATACCCATATTGAGGTACTTGTGAAAAAAAAATGTAATTCGCTATTTTAAGGCGGCAGCCATCTCGGATTTTAATTTTTTAATAGTGAGATCTCTTATACTAATCTTGCATTTTCATTTGATACCCATATTGAGGCTGTAGTGAAGTAACATATATTCCGCCATTTTGTATATCGGCGGCCATCTTGGATTTACAATCATAAAAAAATATATTATATTGTATTGTCAGTATGATTTAGACTGTGTACCAAATTTAAACTAAAAGTTCTAAACATAAAAACACATTTAAAGTACCATAGAATATTTTTTTATCTGAGTATGGTATCAAACACAAAATATTATTTTAAGAAAAAAGGTCATTCTTTTTTATTGGTGAGGCTACAATACACAAAAGTACCATGTAAAACAGCACTTCCTTTTCAGACACCAAAAATTCTTGATTGATTGAATATATCTTCTTCGTCTTAACTAGCAATTTTAGTGGTTTTATTAATGCGGTGGTAAATTTTTAATTTTTCTGCAAATTTAAAAATAGGTTTTGGGAATTCACTTTATTTAGGTGGCATTAATTGGTTATCTGAATTTTTAATTTGGTTCCTCAAAACATATTTCTGTTTCTCGGTCAATATATTTTGTAACATTTATTTTTTGTGCAACGGTTTAAGATTATGTCTTTACCGTTTCTAAGAATCTTTGCCCTATCACCCTGGCTACTATTGGAACAGAATAACGCTCACTTGCCCCTATTGAAATTTCACCACTTAATACTTTACTTACAGCTAATACCATATTCTTCTGTTTTAATTTTTCTTGTATGTTACTAATAATTTTTTAAAATAGTTCTTATAAATAAACAAAATATCGATCTACCTGATACCACCTAGAAATATAATGTCCGGTACCAGCCGAGAAACATGCAGACAAAAAATAATAATTTCAAGTCTAATAAATTTAGGAGAAAAATAATTCCAGCTGGAATTTTAAAGCATAGTTTTTTAACTGCAAATAATAAGACAAAATGTGATTTACCTATAGCTACGTAATACCTTTGCAAACTTAAATTCGGGCCGAAAGTAACACTGAGAAAATAGCAAAATACGAGTTGTCTCTCTCGTGGCGCAGTTAATAGAGCTTTGATCTTTGAAGCCAGAAGTCGCCGGTTTGATTCCCAGCGGGGGAGACATATTAAGGTAGTAGTTATTTACAAATAACGACCGTGGTGGCACTACCGAGTTGTCTAAAAGGTGCTGTAAAATGCATAACTGCATGTTTCAGTGCTTGGACAACGTTGACGGAACAGGGGGAACGATAGATTAAACATCTAATAACCCGACACCCACGGTACTCTGGTATTTAGGCATATGCCTTTGTGGGATGTCAAAAAGATAAACAATTTCTCAAACCATCAGGTGGACAAGGGCGGTTTTTGGTAAACTTATTATTTAACCGACTTTAAAAAAGGAGAAGGTTATACAGGATATTCCAGGATAGGTGTTACAAGAGGACAAATGGACCAAAAATTTTTGAATGTTAAAACAAAAATTTGGGATAACTTGTCGCATGGTCTTAAACTAATAATTTTGTTTCGATTAACACCGAAAACAACCTTTTAATTATTTAATTTTTTTTTATTACCGTCAGGTTGGTCGAATCGCTTTTTATCTTGCGACGTTGCCTTACTTTGTTCAACTTTCTACTAACATATTCTGCCGCTTTGTTGTTGTCTTTTTCGTGTATTAATATTGTTACAGACTTAAAAATAAGTGTTCATTTAAAAGAATTTTATAAAATTAGGGCGATTTAATTTAGTTTGATAGTTAATTTTAATAATTTACCTTAGTTTCTTTAAGTTTTTACTTCACTTTCGTAGGTTTCCGAAAACACTCGAGTTATCCACCTAACACTTTGATTTTATCCTGTACCAAGAAAAATTTTCTAGCTTTTTGTTACGTTACTATAAAACAACGATTGAAGACCTGGGAGTAGTATTATAGTTTCGACTTTTGTAGTGTTTACTTCAAGACAATAACAACTATCTATTTTGTCGTAGTTGTAACCAAAGTTACGTTTCATTGTTAATAAAAGGTATAAAAACGAAGACACGTGTTTTTATACGAGGTGTTTGATTTTGATAATAAAAACATTACAACCTAATATCTTTGTATTATTATTACAAGTTGGCAACCATGTCGCCATTTTACGTTATTCAAGTGATATGACGTGCATCGGAAATTGTTTTGAATTCTCTATAATATACAATTTTGTCCTATTTTTAAAAATAAAGGTATTTTACTCTCGGTCATTGTTTCTATTTTTAGTGTTACCTTGCCCTGTATATTACCAATCATAGGAAAATTTTGTTTTTATCAGTTTTGGACCATGCGACCAGTTTTCCCTAAAGGACGTCTAAAAATTCCAAAATCTTTTCCATTTGTCCTCTTGTAACACCTATCCTAGAACACATTATATGTTTGACACCTATGTTTTTTTATGTATGTACACCGATTACTCGGTCCATTGTCGACCGATGCTGGATGTTTGAACAATCAAGGTGGTAATGTCAAAATATTTTTATTTGTCATGTCGTTATAATTTAGCTAATAGTCCATATTTTTTTTTGTGTAATTGCGCATATTTTATTTTGGTGGGTTAGGTGTTTCCGTTTATAACCAACTTATACCTATTAGGGGTAGCATTGCCGTTTTGTGCAAAGAGTTTACGCAAGTGGTACTAGTATTGCTTTTTAGTGGACCGAATAAATGTTTAGAATAAAAACCAAAAAGAGCAAAATAAATTTAACAAAAAAACGACTTTAAAATAATAAATAACACTCACTAGAACATTTAAAAATAATAGACCGTAAGTCAGATGCAAAATTTTATCTGTTATTTCCTCTCAGTTCATACTCGTAAAATGCTTCAAGAGGATTGTACATGAATCGTTGTGAGCGTCAGCTGCGTCTCCGATGGTGGAATTGTACGAGGTGCTGCAGAAAAAGATCAATATTAAACTAGTGTTTTTTTTTAAATGAAACACCCTGTATATTAGTTCATTATTGGATTGTGGAAGTAAAAATAATGTAAGTTTTATTAGCGATTCCTATAACAAAACTAAAAAGTTTTTAAGATGTTTGGAATATTTGAAAAATTCTTGACAAAAACAAAATTTTAATATAGCCTACCTTACTTCAGCTTGACTTGTTATATTATGTTTAATTGTTAGAAAATTACAATCACCTACATTTCAATTTTTTACTAGAAATTATACAGGGTGTCCAGGAACTACTATTTACTATTATATAACTTCTGGACACCCTGTATAACTTTCAGTAAAAGTAAAAAAATTAAAAGTCAGGTAAGATATATTAACTTTTTTGGTCTGGAATATTTAAAAAATCGCAATTATTTTAAAAACCTAACATTTGGGGTATAGGCATCGCTGACACAATTTACGTAATTTTTATTTTTACAAGTAAATATTAAACTAATATACAGGATTTCCATTTAAAAACACAAGTTTATTGTAAATCTTTTCTTTGGAGCAACCCTCTTAAAAAATTTACGAGTTATGGACTGATAGAAAATTGGTCATGAAAAACTGTCGCTGGTTCACGGACCATAATGAATAAAAAAATGAAAAATGACGTCGGGTAATAACATTTTGCTTAAGTAATAAATTTTAACTAAATAAACAAAAGATTTTTATACTTTATTACAGTATGTTATTACCTTTTTTTATATTTTTCTCTTTTGGTGAGTGTTATTTATCTTTTAGGGTCAGTTAATTTTTTTAAATAATAATTTATTATTCATTTTACATGGTCGTGCAAGCCAAACCTTGGCAGTCTGTGGCTACCCAAAACCACCTAAATAACTTATATAATTTATCGACATTATAAAACTGCAGCGTATGTGTTTTATAAAAAATTACAGCTTGGTGACATCTATTATTATTTATGAAGGCCAAATTAAAAAAAACAAATATCTTTTTATTGGGGTATTTATTCTACTGAGTGTAGTAGCTGATATTAAAACCGGCAACAATGTTGGGTCATGACATCAAATAAAGCTCCGTAAAAATGCTGTTGGCAAGTTGCCTTTTAATCCTATCGATTAATTTATGTACGTTTAGCCTGTGTGAAATGAAACGCTATTAAATGCGAGCGAATAACTAACTACAGCAGGGAAAGGAAATACTTTTTACTTCTTTTCTTTTCAAAAATTACTATAACCTTTATAAATAGAATACATTTGAAAATAAAAGTGGGGTAAATTACGTAAGTTTATATAGGATCTTTAAAATATTGCCAAAAAACATTTAGAGCTTATTTAAAAGCTAATTTAATTACAAAAAAAATTACCCATAAGGTAACGTCCGGATATAATTTATTCCCAAGATACAGGCTGTTAAACTTAAAAAATATATTTCCTTTTTCGTATGTTTTAACATTATTGAAAATAAAGATACCGAAGCAAAAACATATTTCTCTTATAAATTCCTAGTAAATAACTCACCAGTTTATTTCGAAGACAATATAGGTAAAAAAATACTATTTTGACTAGAAAATGTGTATTATTTGAGAAATATACACCAATTAAAGAAAAACATATATTTCTTTTAAAACTAAGCAAAAAAAATTGTGAAAAAAATGGTTTGGTATGCATATTTAAAAGAATATGCAGTGTGTCCACGTAAGTTTGCGTTATATGGGAAACTTTTTTATTAATGATTTTATAAAAAAAAGTTATTCTTTTTAAAAGTTCTGCATGGTCCAAAACCAAAAAGCAACCATAATATATCAAATTGTATCAGTCATCTACGAGCTTTGGCCAAAAATGTCATTTTTTCCTAAGAGTAAAGTACCTGAATTTCTGCTAATATTAAAAATTGTTATAAAGAATAGATGTTAAGAATAATTAATTACTTCTAAATATGCAATTTTGTATATTTACAAAAAAAATATTTTTGAGTTTTATCTGCGATAATGGTAAAAATTTAGGTTTGTATATTAGTGCATTACATTTTATGATTATAAATGTCATAGGACAGTTTATTTATTGTTATTAAAACAAAAAAATGTACATTGGATTAATGTACAAACATAAAAGAAAACCCAAAAACGGTATTGGGTTTGAACTGCTTTTAAAATAGACCAAGATGTAATTTATTGGTTACCGTGATTAAAAAGCTCTAATGCTCGGTATCACATAAAAACGAATACGTTTTATTATCGCAAGTTTTTAGTTACCATAAAAAAGAGGTCAGTGCGCGGTTGGCCTAAAATCAATGAAGTTTTGGTAAACAACAACTCCTTTTTTATTTTTGTCACACTTGAATGTGACATAGATAAATAAAAGTTAATAAATTTTGTGTTACTTTGTCACATGTTTTTCAAAATTTTTGTTAAATAAACCTGTTCTTTCATAATAAGAAAATCACCATTTTAAGGAATCTAATGTTTGTTGCGTAGAAAACAAAAATGCAGTAAAATTTGCTTTATAGTGTAGTATTGATTGAGCACGTATATTTGATCACAATTATATTTTCTTATATTTCGTCAAAATAAGTCGATGACTTATATTCTTTTTGAAACAAACATCAAAACTTCCATGACGATATTTTCTTAAGGGTGCATCATATGACTTAAATAATTTTTAAAATAATAACCCTATTATTGGTAAATTAGACTGTAACTGAATTATTAAAAAGTATTTATAAACTTAGCTGCGAATAACTTTTTTCCAATCATTTTTTTTGCTCCTAAAAAATATAATAAAAATCTATTAAAATAAATAAAAAGCCAGTGCCAATAGCATGCACTTCTTAAAATGGTATTTTATAAAAAGTTATTTATTTTCTTATTTAAAAATATTTTTATGAAATAAAAAAATATGGCGGAAAATGTGTGAGCATAAATTTATGATTTGCGGATTCTCGCTTTAACCGCCTATTGCCATTTATTTTTTTATTACAAATTTGTAATATAGTCTAAGGTCCGGCATTAGAAAAATATACTCTTATCTGTTAACTGAATGAGGTAGATTTTAATGAAGAGAATGCAAGTGAACAACCTCTGCCAGCATAGGTCTGCTTCAATTAATAATAACTAATTAATTAATAGTTAAATCAATTGCATGAACCAAATAAAAAAATTTCACATTATTTATTATAAACCTTGTTGTAGTAAGTACCCATCTCTATGACTGCTACACTTACCTGCAGACAGGTTAGAACAGGGCCCGAGGTAGATAAATTTAACTTATTTCCTCATATTATGTTAATTAAAAATTCGAGTGTGGAATTAAATCGCGTTAAATTTTAAACACAATAATGTTGGGCTGTTATGTAAAAGCTGATGCAGCCAAACATAAAAAATAAGAATGACGAAGAAGTTATAAATTAATGTTTTATGTTTATTATATCTACACAAAAAAATATACAGGGGTATTTTTAAGTTTGTATGTTGCTTTTACCACTGTATAAAATGCAAGAAATTAAGAACATTTTTGAAATAAAATTATGTCGGAAGATACCTTCTTTTCGAGGGGTGGTAAGGAAAGAAGGCATTTTCTGACATAATTTTATTTTAAAAATTTTCTTAGTATCTTGCATTTTATACAACGTTATACGAAAAATACTTAAAAATAACTTTTTTTTATTGAAGATATAATAAACATAACAACATAATTTTATGAAGTCTTTGTCATTTATATTATTTACCTTTGGCTGCATCAGTTTTTTCATAATAGTAAAATAACATTGTGTTTAAAATTCGACGCGACTTAATTAAACACTTATGAGAAAAATAGGTTAAATTTATCTACCTGTTCTCACCTGGCTGCAGGTAAGTGTAGCAGTCATAGAGATGGGTGCTTACTACAACAAGGTTTATAATATACAATATGAAAAATTTTTGTTTGGTTGATGCAATTAACATAAAGGGTAACAATTAAAAATAAATTAACTTACTAATAATTAATTATTACTATTTGTAGCAGACCTAGCTGCCGGAGGTTGTTCACTTGCATTCAATACATTAAAATCTGCGTAGAAAATATTTCATTTAATTAACAGGGTATATTTTTTAATGTCGGATCTTAGACTATGCATATTAAAATTTCTGAAAATATACAGAATATAAAAAAATAAGTTGGTGTTTTAGGTAAAAATCCCTATTTTATTTTGTTTTAGGTTTGGTTTCAAAATCGCAGAGCGAAATGGAGAAAAAGGGAAAAGTCGCTTGGACGAGAAACAAATTCTTTAATTCACTCTGAGCAACAAGCAATAGCAGAATACCAAATGCATATCGTTCCATCTATAAATGAATCATTTTGGCCAAGAGTTCAAATTCCATCTGTTTATGCTAATCCATCAATGGGATTTCCTTGGAATGCAAATCCAATAGCAGTTCCAAATATTCAAGCATATTTAATGACAAGGTTTGCTTTGGCCGAAAGTGTGGCTAAATTTGAAAATAGTGTTAAAGAAAATTTAAAAACCCATCAGATACAAGCTCTGGTGATACAAGCCCGCATCCACCACCATAGTCTAATTATAGTTCATAGAACTGTGATTATTGTAAAGTTTCAAGGACGTTAGTTTTGACCTTTTAGAATAATTTAAATTTTTATATACATTTGTATATATAAATTTGGTAAAAGCTTAGCATATTTTTTATATACAAATATTTAGAACCGAGGTAAAGTTTTGTATGCATCTAAAAATTTGATTTTTACCTAAGCATTTTTATTTATTTATTACTCTTTAGTTAATAGTTTACCTAAAATATCTGTCCCGCCATAGATTTCTTATTATTTAATTATTAGTCACAACCAAATTTATCATATAAAATATTTTATTTGAAGATACATTTATAATTGTCGATTGTTAAATATTATTATGTACATACATTTTTTAATTATAGAAAAAGTTTACTTAAGTTTGTAGCATTTTTCTTCTTCTATATGTTGGATTTTAAACCATTATAATATAACCATCAAAGGTAAAAAAGTAATAGTATCAGAATATACGAAAGGATATCCCGTAAGAATAAAAAAATGTTTTTTTTTATACGTATTTTGTAGTGTAGTACCAAACAAATATCTACCATTGACCAAAGGAAAACCCGAAATAATAAATATTTGCCGAGTTATCGCAATATAGTTTTTAGTTTTTGCATTAAAAGTTTTAACATGTTAAAATTTTAAATGCGATTATCCCGAAATTACATTTTTAAAAACTGCTCCTGGTATAGCTAAAAAGTGTTTGACTGATTTTAATAAAATTTTGGGAGATTACTTATCCGAAGGCAACGTACAAATAAATATTTAGTTTTTGTGTCAAATACTCGTATATTGAAAAAGCGGTTAAAATTGAAACTTTAGAGTAAAAAGCTTCTAAATTTTTAATTTTGCACTTTGCACACATTATTTTTAGGTATACCTTTCCCCATAATATGTCAGTAAATAAATATCACTAGTTAATTTGTTTTCCAGAAAGAGAGTTACAATTGTAGCCTTTTTCGATGTCCCGAAAAACAGGCGTCCGAATACACTTAATAATGCCACCATTTTGTTGGTCATCCAAAAAAAAAATCTAAATGCTATAATAAATATCAAACTTTAAAGCATAGATCATTTTATCACCTCTTGAAAAATCTTAGGAAATACTCGTTTTTCATGCTGCTAAGGGAATTTCTTCCCTTAATAAAGAGTAGATTAGATTAGATTAGCTTGGAGTTGGATTGTAGTCCTCTAACACTGCAACCAGCTCAGGTTTATTGTGTATCCTCCATCCATATGTTAGAGCACGCTATCTAAACCGGTCTCTTTAATAAGACTCCACAATCTTGAAACTGGCTCCTTGGTAAATGTTGCTACTTTAGGTTTTTCCTCACCCAGCTTGTAAACCGCAGACGACAAAGGGCTTTGTAATAGTACCATATGTGTTCTGCGGTTTCTTCTTCTTCCTGGCAGAACCTGCATAGGTGTTATTCTGCCAGGCCTATTGTTTCCAGGTGTTTATTCAGTCTGCAGTGACCTGTTAGTTGACCCACTACAATTCTTACTGCCTTCCGGTTGTTAATAAACAGTATACTAAATAATAAATAGAATCACATTTGTAATACTTCTTTTTAAAAAGCAACTTCGTGGGCTATATATTACACCTTAAAATTAAAAAAAAACTTAATAAAATGTTAATAGGCGAAAACTAGCATATTTTTTGGTATTTAAGGGCTTACCAAGCATTCGTTTTATAACGATTTAAAGAAAAATTATTGTTTTTATTGCTAAACCTAATATAAAGACTTATATATATAAGATATTAATATTACATTAAGTCACCTATTAAAACTTTTTATATTTTATAATTTTGGTACGTCACGATAAGTCCGATTGCGTTTTAGTGTTTTCAACACTAACAGGTATAAATTAGACAGAAAACGCATGACTTAGGTTGATGCGTCTCGTCTTGTTGATGTTTTAGACCGGCTCTTTTCCAAACATTGGCAAAAACTGCCCATAAACGTTTTAAAGGGGAGTTGTATATTATTTACTCTTATTATTATTTTTTAATTTCTGGTAAAATATTTAAAATAATAATTTGAATAGGACTATTAAATATTTTACAGAACACGCATATCTGATTTCTGCAAAAACAAATATATAACAAGCATTTTTTTTTAAGTGGTATAGTTACAATATTATTGATAACTGGCAATAATAAAATTAATAAATTGATTAAGCGGTATATATAGTTTTGCGATGTGCCCAAAAAACATTGCTACTAATTTGGCCGACGGTATTTTGGTTTTGTTATACAGTATGTCCACGGATGGACTTCACAATAGCATAACTTACTTAAATTTTTAAATGTTTATGGTAAACGCTTTTTCCTCTTAGAAAAATAAAATTTACGTTAAAAAATAAGTTTTGTTTTATACGGAGTCGGTTTTAAAACCTGCTTTTACTTTTACCATTTTAGCAAAGTGTCAAATAAAAAAGATTTTAGGAATCAAGTAAGCATTGGGCAATATCTCCAATTTAACCTAAAAAAGCAAATTTAAATTTGGGTACCACATATTTTTATTTACCTTTATCACGTAAATTATCAGGATTTAATAATATATATAATCAATATTACGGCTTGTAAAATATTTGTAATAGTATTTTATTATGTTATTAACACCTACATTCAAAACTCAAGAAAAAATGTACATATGGGGAGTATTAAAATATTCATTGGTACAAAAAATTTAAATTGTTTTGTTCTAACTGAAATATCAGATATTAAATGCCTATTCGATTTTAAAAACATTTTATGTTGAGCATTTTGCAGAACTATTAGAATATTGTAGTAGATAAAAAATCCTTTTGTCAATCTTTTTATGAATTCTTCATTTGTCAACTTTCTTAAAGATTAAGGATTTGGTCTAATTACTGTCGTATTGTAAAGTCCATCTATGGACATACTGTAGATAGCCAGGCACTTAGCCATAGGTTAGGTCTTTCAACCAATACAATTGAATAAAAACATAATACATTAATATTGTTGTCTTAATTTTATTTTTGTGACAGAGATTGCATTTCATTTGCATCTTTGACAACTTGGTGTAGTTCTTATAATAAAATGGATATGTTAAAATAATTATATCCACAATATTATTTTTGTTCTAAACCTTTTATCATTTATGAGTACAGCGTGTCCGCCTAAGCTCTCTACATATAGAAAACTTTTTATTATTAAGCAATCATTAGATATTCATTCTTTTCAGTCGTATACGAGGTATTTCAAAAATATAAATTTTGTTCAAGAGGAAAGTACCCTTATTTTTAAAAATATCGAGAATTATTATTAAGAAAAAATGTTTAGAAATAAAAATAACTTTTAAATAGGCAAATTCATTTATCTGCAAAAAATTTTTTTTTTTAAATACTTATTTAAAAATGTAATACCTTAAGAAAGCCTAAGAACTGTCAAAAAAGTGATAAGTCACAGAAACACTCGTTATTGCATAAAAAATTAAAGAAAAACTTTTTTTTATACATGAACGAGTTTGCATATTAAAGAGATTTTTATTTCTAAACATTTTTTTCTTTATAATAATTTTTAATATTTTTAAAAATAAGGCTACTTTCTTTTATCTTGAACAAAATTCGTATTTTTGGAGATACCTCGTATACCACTGAGAAAAATAAATATCTAATAATCGCATTTCTGGTTTTAGATTTTACAGAATTTTTTATAAAGAATAACTTTTTTTTCTGAAATTAATAATAAAAAAATTTCCCATGTGTAGAGAACTTAGGTGGACACACTGTATATTGACATGTTGATATGAGGAATCTTGGTTATTGAGTTTGTTGATGAATTAAAATCTAGCAATAATTAATATTTATTGATATTTAAAGTTGGTAAACAAATTTTAGCCAGTTAGTTTTCGGTCAAAGGCCATTTGGGAAATCAATAAAAACATATAATATATAATAAATAACATAACACATTGGCAATGTGAGAAAAAAGACAATCTAACTAAGTACTGTCATGTAAACATGCATGACTAATAGTGCTTGTTTCGTTATTCTATTACTGGCCGATTTACCAAAACCTATTGCTCATGCAGTATGTACCTATTGGTATTAATAAATTATATCGGCTCTTTTTTTGTTTTAGTAATTCTGTACCTTAAGCTAACCGCAAAAGAACACATACTCGTACATTAAAAATTCATTTTAAAACAATTTTAAATTTTCTAAAAAATGCCAAAGTGGAGTAAACGTATTATATTTACAGAGTTAGTAGAAAAAATCGGAACAGTAGATTATCTTAGCAACAGTCAAATATAAATAAACAAAATTTTGTGCCAAGGGTTAACTAAACATAAAGAATTTAAAAAATGTATTTGCCAGGTTGCCAAGTTTATAGTTTTCTCTGTAGGTTAGGGAATTTTAAAATTTTAAATAAAATACCCTATTTGTTTATTATTGTTGTCAATTATTTGTATAAACTTTAATATGATCTGATATTATCGTTTTTTTACTTCCATCAACTTCGAATCATTATTTACTCCTATCAAATCAAAAATCATGCTTTTTTAAATTAATACAAAAACGGCTAGGTATGGTCAATAATCTAAAAAACGGTCCAACCAATATTTTTAAAAATTGGTACACGGGTAAAACAGGACCTTTTAAACCCATGAATAGCAGTTTTGCGCCGTTTTCAAAATTCTGAAAAACGGTCAAGGATACTATTTTTTATTACGAGTGTTAAAAATTTTAATAAAAACTATTTTTTAAAAAGGAGGATGTGCTATCTTTAATTGTTTATATGTATACAGGGTATCTTTTAAAGGTCTGTACATACTATATACTCCTTGAGCCAAAATACAACTATCTGACGTAATTTACGTTGGTCGAAAAATTAATCACTTACTAAGTGTCAAAGGTTTTATTTAATTTTAGTTATTTTAAAATATTTTATTTGTGAATAAAATTAATTTTAAGGGTTTTTAAAACCAAAGAATTAAAAGCTACTTATAATTTTGCTGTTAAATGTAAAGAGAGCCATCTGCAGCCCTTTGCTTTCGTTCAAATAATCATTGCTTTTTTGCCGCGTTATATTAGAATTCCAGAAAATAATTTTTATTTTTTTATATTTTTGCACAAAAGATATACTTGATAAATATCGCTACGAGCAAGAATTTTGAGATATTTAAAATAAAAAGTTTTGATTTACATAAAAAAATCCTTCGCATTTCTTCATGGGGGTTACTACAATTTCCTTATGCCAAAATTTTTAACGATTTTACCCAGTTAGTTAAAAAATTGATCGTTTGCGAGATACAGAGTGTCCAAGAAAAAAAATAAATGAAAAATTTGACACCATGTATCTTGCAAAGCATCAATTTTTCGACAAAGGTAAATTGCATTAGAATTAGCATTTTATACAAACCGTACAGACAGTACCAGGTGGCCAGATAAAGCGCAAATTTTGGTACAAAATAATATGTTTAATCTAAAATATCTTCAAAATGGTTGCTCGTAGCGATATTATTATAAAAACCTTTAAATACTAAATTTTGTGAAAAATTTAATAATATATACAAAAACAAAACTTTGGCACCCTGTATTCTTGCAAACGATCAACTTTTTAAATTATGTAAAATTGCGTTAGATCGTAGACGTTTTAGAGATTTAAAAATTTGTTTATTTAATGCGAAGGAGTGCACTTCTAAAGTCTATCAGAACCAAGTTAGAATATGATGGTAAAACCATAAAGAAATTAAGAAAAATCTCAAATTTTAAAGGCACCCACAAGTATTTTTAAAGTATGCTCACCAATTACTTCCTCAACTGTGGACTGATTTTTTTAATCGTAAAAGTACACTTTGCATCTTGTAAAAAAAAGGTAAGATAAAAATTAACTAAAAGGAAAAGAGAAACAAAAAAATTGCCGATATATAAATATAAAACAAACTAATTAACAAGATAAAAATAATGAATAGAAAAAGTTTTCATATAAGGTCAATTATTAAAATATGTACATACTTAATAACAATTACTACATAAACAAATTATTTTTATATTTTATTACCATTTGTTAATAACCGAGTTTATTTTAAAACTTTATAATTTTTAGCTTCTGGTGATTTTTCTTAAGGTCGGTATTTTTTTTAATTGAGAGAGAGAAAGAAGAGGATATTATTTTATTTTTGGCAAAAGTCTACGTTTCTTAATTTGTGCCAATCTACCAGGACAACAGCAAAAGTCAACAAATGAGACGAAACACCGCCGCCGGCGAGCTGCTGATGTCAACTCTAATAAATCAATAATCCAAAATTAATTAATTTCCTTTAATTCTTAATTAAACTGTTACCATATTTATACAGACTTAATAGAAATAGTTTTGATTTATGCCATGCATCAAATAAATATTTAATATATGGCTTAATAATACCCTCTATATAAATGAAAATCTTTGTGGGTCATATAAATAAGACTTCCAAAAGGTAACTTTGTAATTTTAGTAAGTAGATATTATAAATTATGTTTAAATTTTACACATCAATCAATGAATTTTTGACCAAACATCGTAAGCGATATTTGTAAGTTTCACGGTAAACGATTTTTCTTTTCATTGAGGTACTTTTAAAACAAAGTTGCTGATTTTTTGGATATACATTAGTGCACGGCTTTATTTCAGAAGTCGGTTTTTGCTAAAAATCCCGCAATGGAAAAAATCGTTTTTGATAAAATTGACGAATGTCACTTACGATGTTGTATCAAAAACCCATCGATAGTTGTATGATAATATTCAAGTAAGAAAGTGCGTGTCATATTTAGTGCAATTAAGATTATAAAAACTTCCAACAGAAAATGTCGAATCTTAAAAAGGTAAGTAGTAATAATTTGATAATACATAAATATTTTGGATACTGGCTAAAAATTTTAATAAAAATAGTGGTAGTAACTTTTTAATTGTTTAACGATTAAAAATATTAGCTACTTTTAAATATTACTTGCAAAAACAGTGCTTTTAAATGACTATTGTACAGGTTATGTTACTTCTACCTTATAAGTTTTTTATTCATTTTATACTTTTTTGCTTTAAATTAAAAAAATATATATTTTTAGTGCAACCAGTTACCTATTTATTATAACTAAAACCTAAATAAAAAATATTACTTTTAAAAATAGCCTATATTTCATTCTGTTAAAATTTATACACTTTAAATTATGGTTCTTACCTTTGTATAAACAGTTATCGGTAAAAAGTTCGCAACATACAGATATTTTTAATTAACAGAAATATTGATTTTTTGGCGATTGCCTCTGCGTGGTACTAAATTACAAAATTAACAAAAACTAGAGGTAAAAAGTGCTTCAAATTTAAGTCTATTGATTTTCAAAATCAACTATTATTTTTTTATTTGTCTTAAAAGCCTGCTAGAGCGTTTTGGAATTTTAAGCTTGTATTTGTATTTTTGTTAAGATAAGTTCCTTATATGTTACAGAAAATTTGTCCATATTTGTCAATATGTTAAACAGCGGAAAAATACTAGTACTCGAAGGTAACTGGTTGAGTACACGCCTTAATCTAGCTTCTAAACGTGAAGGATTACAATTTTATAGATATAATAAAATTAATTTGTTATAAGAAATTTATAATTCAAAATTTATTCTGCAAAATTAGTTATATACAGGGTGGTCCAATTGTCTCAGAAAATCCAATATTTTTGTTCTTTAACTAGATATAAAAAGTTTTATAAAAAACTTTTAGGGTTTTTAAACGTGCATATCCTAAAAATATTTTGATGTATACAAAGTGTCCAACCAAAATAAAGTTATGCCCAATAAGTAAGTTTTATTTTTAAATTGTTACCCCCATTTTTGTTTACAGAAGCGAATTCAGCATAAAATTTTGCATAAAGTACCTTATTTTATTTTAGCATTTATGGCGATAAAACTCTCGTAAAAACATGTTACCCTAAAATTAGGTGAAAACGGCAATAAATTAATTATTAATAATACTTAGCTAGGTATTTTAACACACTAGGGACCACAAAATAAATTACTAGATCTTATACAAGGTATTTGTATAGCATGGCCAATATCTCAATATTTAAAATGCTAAATCTCAATTTTTTTTTTTTAATAGATCACCCTGTATTCTAGGCCATTTCTTTTAGAAATAAAAATAGGCTTAGTTTGTTCAGCGATTCCTATACCAAAAATCATTTTTTTAGATATTTAAGGATTTAAAAAAAATCATAACAAGTATTTTCTATATAATGAAAATTTTTGTTATTTTTAATGAAATACCCAGTTTATTTGTCAATATCCTTAAAATTTTATCATTTATTGACCGCTAAAAACTTCACTGCATAGAAATTAAGAATATTATTTAACAATAAAAGCTACATTTAACGTTACAAAAAATGTGTCAAGAAAGGTATAGTACAATTTTATGCAGGTCGATAAATGCGTTCTTTCTGAAAATAACCATAGCTTATGTTGCATTTTTTTTAAGGGTAGGTAACGATAAAAATTCAAGAATTTTAACAAATATACTGGATGTTTTTGTGGGTGGTTTGAAATTACCTTATTTTTATTCCTAAAATCTAAAAATGGCACACACGTTCCGTTAAAAAAATGAGAAATAGGATTTTAAGTATTCAGATATTGGCTATGCTATAAGAAATACCCTGTATAAGATTTAGTAATTTTTTTAAGAAATTTATTTCGTGGTCCTTAGTGTGTTAAAATACCTAGTATTATTAATAACTTATTTTTTTCCGTTTTTACCTAATTTTTAGGTAACATGTTTTTACGAAAAGTTCAGTAAATTATAAATAGCGTGGCAACATCGCCACAAGAAAAAAATAAAATAACGTACTATAGGCAAAATTTTATGCTAAGTCCTATTCCGTAAACGAAAATAGGGGTTACATTAAAAAAAACTAACTTCTTAGCCATAACTTTTTTGGACACTCTGTATACATTTAAATATTTTTAGCACATTTAAAAACCCAACAAATTTTGTACAAAACTTTTTTCCGTCTCGTTAAACAACAGAAATATTGGACTTTTCTAGACAATTGGCCACCCTGTATGTAACTGTGTTTATAATGGTTATTTAATATTTAAAAAAAACACTCATGAAAATAAATGTAATATTTTAATTTAAGAAAAATTAAATTCAGAAATATCCTACTAAGAAAAAAATGACTAATAAAACTGTTATTAACTTTTCTGGAAGAACTAACAGATGCTTAAAAACATGTTTTTTTCTAAAGGTTTAAATTTTGCAATTACACCCAAAACAGTTCGCAAGCTTAACATTATTTCTTGCATGCTTGCAACATGTCAACACTTGCCAATAGAAAACCAAGATGAATTGAAAATTTGAACCATAATTGGGTTAGGAAAAAACTTAGCTATTATACAAAAATAAATAATCTCCCCACCGAATGTATTAGGCGACAAATTTATAATATGTAAAAAAACCTAAAAAGTACTTTACAGATTATAAACACCACACAATAGTAAAACACAACACTTTTACGGAGAACCAAAAATACATAAACTTATTTTTCCTTAACGACCTATAGTTAGTTGTATAAACTCACCTATACATCCATTAGCAAAATGTATACTTAACATTTCCGATTCAAACATAAAAATTCTAAACAAATCTTTAAAAATATATTAAATATAGACATTAATCCAAATAATACCTTGGTAAGTTTTGATGTTGTTAGTTTATTTACAAATGTACAAATAACTTTTTCTGTTAAAACAACGTATTTTCAATACAACTATGATTTCTTTAACAACTTCTGACATGGCTATGGGTTCACCTTTATCACCATTAATTAGTAACATTTTTATGAAAAATTGTAAATCAAATTTTGTAGAAAATTATCATTATTAACCTTAGTTTGGTGGAGATATATAAATGACATATTTTCTTTTTATCAACATGATAAACACTGTTTAAATATTTTTTTAGTACACAATAATACAGAAGAACCAACTATTAAATTTGCACTAGAAAAGAAAACAACTCACAAATACCTTTTCTATACAATTTTAAAACAAAAGAAGTTGTAAAAAGTCCATTTGATAGTGTGAACACCTAGTATAAAAAAGTATACATTTTGGGAATTTTAAAAATATACATTTTTGAGAATTTTAAAATAAGTATACATTTTAATTAGTTTACTTAACATTGGGAAATTTGCTACATAAAAATATACGTGAGGTGTCAAGGTCTTAAAAGTATAAATTAAACAATTTTCTAGGTTACTTTTATAATAATAAAATAAAAACATTAAACAAACTGGGTAGCGTAGAAATGCAAAACAAACACTGGAAAATTTGATATTTAAAGAAGAGAGAAAGAAATTAAAAGGGATTGTTTATCAGATAAGAAGTAGTTAGTGAAGTCAAGTATAAAGTTAAAGTTTTAGTTAAGCTCCGTACGGGCTACCCCTAGTGGGGGTATGCCCGTACTAAATTTAGTTAGTCAAATAAGTTAAGTTGGTTTTTAAAAAATGCAAAGTTAGTTTTGATGGTCCACCGGTCTCATGGTCCCAAGAAGATAGTTCCATATGGTACATTTGCCCAGTGACGTAAAGTGGCCCTATATGTATATTCCAAAATTATACGTCACATATGGTGGAGGCGCCCTCGTTCCCAGTGACCTTTGTGAAACGTCGGTTATGGTAAGCTGTGCCCGCCCCAGTTCCAGTGCCCTTTGTGAAGCGATAGGAAAAGTCGCTCATGGTACGCCCTTCCTACCCCTCAGTGTATTTGTGGAAGAAAATGCCATATATATGGTAAAGGCGTCCTGTTCCCCGAAGAAGAAATGTGTGTGAAATGACGAAGATGGGGAAAAATATGTTGCGTAGCGTAGCTGCAAGGAGGTAGCAGCGTAGCTACAAGAAAAGGAAGATAAGGTATATCTTCAGTTTTGAAATATGGCTAAATGGTGTTAGCCAGAGTTGTTGAAGAAGAATATGAAATAGTTATTTGCGTTGAAGTTGTTGTTTTACGTCGTGAAGACGGAGTTTAGAAGCAAGCATGAGGGCTGCATTAGCACTGCAAGCCGCAGCTCTAGTATGGGGAAGAGCTCTGAAGTTATGGTCTTGAATGGTGGGGTACAAGACTGATTAGCGGCCTGAGGAAGCTCAGGATATGGGGAAATTGGCATGCAGGCTGCAGTAACCTGATGTGGAAGAAGAAAATGGGAGTGAAAGGCAGACAATGGTATGTGGAGAGAGAAGTACAGGGACAATTGGCCAATGGAACGCACCAGTTTATAAATAATCCTTTTAATTTTATAATCTGTTTTCGTCCATTTGAAAATCCAAATTTAAGACTCGACCAAAATAGACCTATACAAATAGTCCATTGAAATATTACATTTTTATAGCTTTAGCGAACAATTTTTAAAGGAGGCAATTTTATTTTTTAGTTATTAAGAGGGGGTCAGAGTAAAGTTAAATTCAAGGTTGTAGGGTCGCCACTCTTGTCCTGCGGCTACCATCTTGAAAAAGAGGTGCAAATGGTTATTATTATTTATATGAAAACTATCATACCAAATAAACTTAAAACGTTTTTGTTGCAAATTAAATTTTCTTTAATTTTAGTTTTGTTATTTTTTTCCTGAGACTAAAAATATTAACAAAAATTACGGCTACTTGTGTAACATTTTTTTAACTGTAATAATTTTCTTTCCATTTGTTTTGCAAAAAAATAACATCAATGCATTTTTATGGAACAACTTTCAAAAAATAATTTTGGTTTTAAAACTTTTTATTGTCCGATAAAAACTAACAAAATTTTAAACAAAAGTAGATATAAATTTCTGAAATTTGTCAACCCGTCAAGAGTAAATACCTTTGTTATAGTGTAGTCGAGCGGGTTGGAATAATTTCATTAAACATTTCTTGGTTTGTTTTTGAAAGAAACGTGGAAACACGTCAATTTTTGTTTTTAGTTGTGGTGTTTTTCACAGTAAAATCATGTATACAGGGTGGCCCATAAATAAGCAATGACCATCAACTTTACTTTTTTAAATGGAAACACCTGTTTTTATTAGGTACAGGGTGTTCGGTTATATTTTAAACGGCGTCTACACGCTTTGTTCTTTGAGATATAAAAATATTTTGCACACAAAAGTTTTAGGGTTTTATAAGAACGGCCAGAATTTGCTAAAAAATAAACAAATGAAAATCGCAAAGTAAACAAATGAGCATCGACTTTGGTATTTTATATGGAACATTATGTATATTTCAGGTTTATTGGAAAGGATATATTATTTCTGTTTTTAAAAATATATACTTTTTATGTTTGGACTACCAGTTATCGCAAAAAATGACTATGAATCCTGGAGAAGTCGGCCACTCAAATTTATAGACAATTTAACAAGGGCGGCTTTGGTTTCATTTGTTTCTCTAAATATGATCTTTCCGTCATTTGTTTTGGTTGAAATGAAGGAATTATCTAAAACAATGAATAATTTAATGTAAAAAAATGAAGCTACATGTTTTATGTTGTTATTTTTTTACTTAAACAACTTGAAGTAGATCTATAACACTTTATTAACAATGAATAAACAAAATTATTTCATTCTTTTCTGTTCGCTTTTTTGCCACAGTATATCAGTTCTCAAAATTTTTCACAATAGTATAAATTGCAAATGTTAGGGGAGTTACTAAATTAGGATATTCCGTCCTATAATAATTTCGTGTTTGACGGTAATTATTTGTATATTAAATTTTTAAAATCTTTGCTTTTTTTATCAGAATATCCCATAATGTAGAAAAAGTAATAAAATACGCGTTCAAAGCCAGTGACAGAAAGGCCATATTTAGAGAAACAAATGAAATCAAAGCCGTGTATGTAAAGATGTAAAAATGTAAGATTGTCTATGAATCAGAGCGGCTGACTTTTCCAGGATTCAGAGTTATTTTCTGCGATAATTGGTGGTCCAAACATAGACAAAGTATATATTTGTAAAAACAGGAAAATATACCCTTTCCAATAAACTTAAAATATAAAGTTACATTTAAAATAAGAAAGTCGATTAAGTTACATTTAAAATAAGAAAGTCGATGCTCATTTGTTTACTTTGCGACTGTCATTGTTTATTTTTTAGCAAATCCTGGCGGTTCATATAACTTTTGTATTAATTTTTTTCATTCTTAAATTATAAAGCATGTAGACTTCGTTCAAAATATAACCGAACACCCTGTACACTTTTAAATTCTAAATCAAATTCTAACTGTTTTTCATGTAGGTACCATGTCTTATACCTAAAGTTAACAGTTATCGAGAAATTCACCATTAAATTCCTGCAATATTTAAAAGTTAAAAAACTTATTTAATATTTAGGGCTTTGTTTTTTAGAAAAACGCTTACACGTACACAAAATATAGTTAGAATTTGATAAAAAAATTCAAAAATGTAATAAAAAGTAGGTGTTTCTACTTAAAAAAGCTGATGGTCATTGCTTATTTGTAAGCCACCCTGTATACAGGATTTTACTATAAAAACACCGCAGTCAAAAACAAAAATCAATGTGTTTCAATGTGTTTCTAAAAACAAACCACGGACGTTAAAAAGTGATAAAACCAAAATTATTTCTTAAAGATTTTATAAAATGCTTTAGTGTAATTTTTTTGCAAAATAAATAGAAAAAAGTGATACAGGTCAAAAATAAATAGATTTACGAGTGGCGCTAATTTTCGTTAATACCTTTTTAATTTTTAATCCTAGAAAAAAATTACCAAAGCCAAAATTAAAGAGAATTCAATTTGCAACAAAAACTGCTTGTATTTTTTTGTGTGACCAATAGTTTTTATATAATAATAATAAACATTTACACCTTTTTTCCACAATGGCGGTCGCAGATCAAGAGTGGCGACGCCACAAACTTAAATGTAACTTTACTTTGACCTTCCCATAACAACAATAAAATTGCGTCCTCCAAAAATTGTTACTCCTAATGTAATATTTCAATGGACTAAAATTTATTTTTACCATACATTCCCGGTTTATAATATGAAAGTCAACGACTAGGAAATAAATTTATTATTCGCACCATCTTTAAAACACAATAACATTTACATTAACAAAAACAAAACCATACAACATAAATGAGAGTACAAAAATGTTATTTGTTAGATTCCCTGTGAATGTAATAAATTTTATATAGGTGAAACTTGTAGACCATTAGCTTAACCAAAGTTGAAAGAATATTCTATATGTTAAACGAACAAAAAAACACAGATCATACATTAAAAACATAGAATTTCACAAATTTAAAATTTGTCAACACCGCATTTGATAACAATTATAGAATAAACTGGAATGCTTCAAGTATTTTAGCAAAGGAAATTGCAAAACGTAAAATAAAAAAAAGTGCGTACCTTTTATTAAATAAAGATAACTGTGTAGCAGCAATTTCAGGTCATTTAAATAACACTTGGTTTCCTTTGCTTGATAATGTAGTATCGGGAAAACTAAAGATCAACTAACTAATCACCATTTTTTTGTATTTTAATTATTAAAAACACTAGTTATGTCTGTGACTCATGACACTAATGTCAAATATATCGGAATTTCCTAAAGTTTAAAGCTAAAATTTTTAAAAATTTTAAAACTTAAATATTAGTTTACTCTTAAATTTTTATTTTACTTAATTTTATCTTGACAACGGTGGCAGATTTGCCACCGAAACGTTAAGTTTTAATTAGTTTGTTTTGGGTTTTTCTTTACTTTGTTTTAGGCGACCGGCTAGTTCATAGGGGTCAATAGGGCTAAACAGGGTCTGCTCGCTATACGCTGGGACCAGGACCAAAAGGGTCCCATTTTGTCCTAGATTGAGGCGTGTACCCAAGCAATTACCATCGAATAAATAAATTTGCCTAACCAGTATAGAACATATCTTCAATACTACTACTACTCTAATTTGACCTACAGGTCGTTCCTGTATAAAACCCTGAAAATATATTTATAACCTATTTTTTTTTGGTTTTAGAGATAATGGCCTTTGAAAATTTCCAAATGACACACACGGCACAATATCCAGTTTTGTGGGAAAAAATAAACATCACAAATATTTAAAATGCTTAAAATAATTTTTTTTAAATACTCCACCTTTAGAGGCTATTATAATACTACTTTCCGTTTAACCGAAAAAAAACTCTAAAATTTAAACTTCCAAATATCAATATGAACCCTGATAATTTTAATCACCCTATATATTTATATATTTTTAAGATTTACATTTTTAAGTTATTCCTGATATAAAACCTAAAAAATACCAATAACCTAACTAATTTAGTCTTAGAGAAAATAGCGTTTGAAAAGGTCTAGACGACGACATCCATAAAACAGTTTATTGTGAGATCCTTCGAACTTTTTCAAAAAATAAAAGAGATGGGGTTATGGGTATAATAAAGGTTATATGTCAGGAATGACTTGAACTTTAAAAAATATACAGATTGTTTCATTTAAATTATCAAAGTTTTTATCACTTCCGGTTAAACCGAAAGTAATAGGAAAAACTTTTATATCCAAAATTGACATCTCATACATACTATCACATTTTAAAATTTAAAAGGTATACTCTTTTACCAAAGGAAATAAAATGCTGCATAATAATTTTGTTGTCACCCGGTAAAGGGAAATTTAAAATCACAAAAATGTTATTTTAGCAAATAAAAATATATAGGTTATATATTTCTATACCTACCTATTTATATAGCATAAAGTAGTAAAAAAAAAATTAACTTTTGTTTAAATCGTTACCTTTTGGGTTACTACTTATATATATATTCTACCTTTACTCGATAATGTTTGCATATAAAAAATATAACAGTTTATTTATAAAGAAAAAATCATTTAGTTTTTGGTTAAACTCTTTTTTTCTCAAGCAATAAGAAAAAAAAGGTATACAACTTTTTTATTACTTTTAAATGCTTTTTATCAAGTAGTTTTTAGAACATATTTTTTTTTATTTTTTAAAATAATGTTCCCGCCATTTTAAAAACCCTAAATATCATAAGACAATTTTTAATATATTTTTATAAAAATATCTTGTTTTTTAAAATAAAATATTTTAAAGGTATAGTTAAGTCGACAAAGTGTCGACTGAAAATTGTGACAACCGGTCCTAGTTTCCCCTAGTCATATACCTATCTAGCGTACTTTAATATCAGACAAAAAGTACAATTGCTACAATTTCAGGTACACAAAGTACTTTAGAAACAAATTTTTAATTCCATTTTAACTACCTTGTTTCATTGTTTTATAGGGCTTAAGATCTTTTACAGACTGTCCACGGATAGGTTTAACAAGGGTACAAATGGACCAAAAATTTAATTTTTCGAAAAAACATAATTTTTCATTTTTGCTTGTAACAATAATGGGCTTCTCAAAGAGAAAATTGATTTTGTATACAGGGTTCGAAAAACTTAAAAACCATGATTTTTCTACAAGAGTAAACTACCTTTATTTTTCATTTTAAAGCAAAATGCCATTTAAAAAATTATTTAGAATAGCATTTTAAATAACTTTTTTAAAGCTACAAGGGTATTAAAAAGATTAATGAAACTGATTTATGAAGTTATCAAAAATTAATTATTTTAAATTTTAATAATAAAATGACCTAAAAAACTTTTATAATCTGCTTTCTCCAAATTCATACAAAAAAAACAATTTTTCAACTGTAAACGCCAATTTTCGTAAAATTAAGGATTTCAGTCAAATTTTGCATTATTGATTTTATCGATCACAAAAATAATTTTAAATGATTTTTTCCAATGACATTTTGCCGAAAAATGAAAAATACAGGTAGTTTACTCTTGGAGAAACATCATGTTTTTAAGGTTTTTGTAAACCCTGTATACAAAATCAGCATTTCCTCTTCGTGAATCCTATTTCTTCTATAAGCAAAAATTTTTATGAAGGATGACTTTTTGTCGTAAAATGAAATTTTTGGTCCATTTGTCCTCAGTTTGTATAATGTTTCTATGATGAAGTCTGATAACTCCAATTCAAAAGTTTAATGGTGGCTTTCATGTATAAAATTTTGGTAGTGTAGTTTCTCACTGATAAGTTATTTAACTGTAATAATATATATTTTACAAATCTTAGAAAGAAATTGTCTAGATATATACTATATTGTGTATATTTTATTTTAATACTTTATTTTAATATGGCATTTAAATTTATTTTTGGGCACATTATTTAAAACAGTAAGACTAAATTATACAATTATACACTAAGTTTATATAATATTATGGAGAGGAAAGAAACCAGACCAACTATTATTTTTAGGTTTAGGTTAGTCCTTAGAAAAAGAAACAAAATCTTTAACTGAAACAAAAACGCGATCAAGTAGATTCACGCTTGGTAAAATTTGAGGTTATTTATTTTTTATGACTAACTTTTGCACCGTAGCAATGCACAATACTTATGTGATTTGCCTTGTAAAACAAGAATTATTTGTTTTATTAAGCAGAAAAGCTTTACCTTTAATGCCGCGGCTGGTATTTTATAGCCAATGATACAAATCAGCCAAGGCGGTAAATCTTTTTAAATCACATATTTTTTTATTATCTGTACTTTTATTTTAGGTCAAATAATCTTTTTCTTCAAATCTTAAAATAGTGACCAGGACCACTTGAAAATCCTTTTTTGACACCCAGTAAGGTGGAGAACCAGTTTCTAGTAACTATTGTAAACGGTAAAAAGGTTTTTTTTGATTCGGCTGTAACATTTTGGCAGAAGGCCACTTTACACCCAATTTTTAAATGCACCCAACAAAACTAGGAAGTTTTAGCAATGGTCAAAAAATGTTTTTTTTTTCAACCAGGCTATAACGTATTAAAATTGTATCATTTGTGGCAAACGGCCAATCTACATTTAAATAATACCTTTGCCATTTTCAACACGCATCACTAAAGCTAGAAAGTTTCGGCTATGATATAGAAAAAAAAGAATGCTAAATTTAAAAGATATTGGCCAACCCTATGGTAATACTTTTGTTTAAATGTTATATATGATATAAAACAGTTTTTTCCGGTAAACAGACGGTTAAAGGTCGCTATCTATTCGAACATTGTACTAAATATATATTTTTTATAATGTAATTATTTTAATAAATTTATGTTACTTAGAGTAAAAAATATACAATTAAATTGCTCTACTTATGCAGAACCATTAAATACAGAGTCGTCTCAAACCACGTTGTAACTAGCAATTGTCTCGTCCTGGAAGCAATGGCGTATAATTTTTTTTTCGATATAAATATCCCACCATAAATAAAATATTTTACTTTATGATTTGGCCAATTTTTAGGACAAATAATAGACATATAGCTTTTACCCCTCCTGAAAAGTTAAGACAATGTAGGAACAACATGTTTTGAACCTACTCTTAAAAGCGCGTTTATATTAAGTAACAAAATATAAGTCAGTGATTCTTGACAGTTATAGGGCAATAAAATAAACTTTAAATACTTTTAATGAAATATTTGTTAATTGAATTAATTAAGGTTACATTGATGCAGTGCCGGATTAAGGCATGTTTTCTACTGAAGCGAAGAGTTAATGTTGCGCTCCTCCTGATGTATAAGTAGGAAAGAAACCATTTGAAACACTAACCTTCACCTAACAACCAACCATTTAACTTTCTTTTACCTCAAAATTGCGCCCCTCCGGTTCAGGCGCCTAAACGGTCCATCCACGGCTTTACGCTTGATCCGACACTGCATTAATGTCAAAGGCGACACTACCTTTAAAGTAAAGAATATACCCCTGTATTTTAATTTACGGAATGCGGATGGGGCGTCCTGGTCTACAGGGTCGCCATAGTTAAATGTTCCTTCACCATTCTGTCAGGAAATGTTAAATACTGCTGTTCGGTATTTTTAAATAAAAAATAAGCTTAAAATTTACTCCATCTTTAAAGCTTTTACTAAAATTAGAAAAGCAAGTGTCCAAGGAGAAACTTGTTATACATTTCAAAAAAATATATACAGGGTGATTCAAAAATCGATTGCGAAACTTAAGGAGGTTAATCTACTTGACAAAATAAGGGTAGAGCTTCATTTAATTTTTTTCAAAATGTCATTCGTTTTCGAGTTATAAGCCGTCAAAGTTCAATTTTAATTTTGGTTTTTTGCCATTTTGCATTTATTTTTTAACCAATCCAGTTGATATTTGACACACGAATCGAGCTTTGCAAATTCTAAAATTTTAAGACTAAAGTATTTTTTTAAATACCGCCAGAGGGCACTTTACCTAAAACTTAAAATTTATTTACATGATAACTATTTTATTTTGACAGATATCTCAAAGCTGGGGGCGCCATTTTTAGAAAATCAAAAACTTAAAGGAATAAGGTACTCTTTATTAAAGTCAATAAACCTTACCGTTTAGGCACCAATAGACATCAAAGTTTTCATCAAATTACCTACATACATACAGGGTGTCCAGTAACTCAACCAAACCAAATCCTGGGCTAATATAGTGTAATTAAAAATTTAAAAAAATGACATGAATACCGTCACATGTTCTTTTCGGACAAGCGACTGAGGAGCACCTTGGCTTTTATTGCTAAACCGAATTGTAACAATCTCTAAGTTTTTGAAAACGTTTCTTTTTGAACTCTGTAAATTAATTAGAAGTTAACTGTTTTATTTTGTTTTGAATTTCTTTTGAGTTGTTGTATTTTCTTTGTTGTAAATAATAAATAAGTTAAGTGTAAATAAATATTAGGTTTTAAGAAAAGTAAATTAAACATTAGTTTAAGCTCGGAAGAGCAATCAACTTTGGCCCTTCAGGCAGAAAGACGCGAAACTAGCATTAAAGCAAAGGTGTTGGAAAAAGTGGGGTTGTAGGGCAGTTTAACATCTAGTAGCATTTTGTAAATCTTTATTCTTGTAAATCGAAACTTAAAACTAAAATAAAAAAACCAAAAAAATCGAAGCAAAACCGTTTTCTTTAAAAAATAATGGAAACCTCAACAACCTCACTTTCTTTTCAGGACGCTGGTCCGAAAAGGGACTCACCGGTCCTCGGCATTGCGGCACCTTACGGAAGCTGCTCTGCCGAGGCACCTGCCGTTCCGGCACCCCCAGTAACATCAGAAAAACCACCACCCAGGGACGACCAGCACTGGCCAGGAAGGCAAAGGCAAAAACCCTAAAAAGGCGGGAACAGCGGAAAAAGCAAAGGGCTAAGGGTGCCGTTCAGCCTTTGCCTATTCTGGACGGGGCTGGCCGCTCCTGTTATTTCACTGCGGAAGGTGCTAGGGCCTTCCGCGCCGGAACGCTCAACAAAACTGGGGCAAAAATAGCAGGGTCGGGGAAGGGTATTTTTAACACCCCATTAGAAATCGGGAATCCAAATGCAAGGGCCAAAACTTATGCCAGGGCTCAGGGGGTTCGTCCCCTAACCGCCCACACAAAAACCGCCCGTCTAACACGTCAGCATTTTCCAGGAAAAAGGAAAATGAAGCGCCGTGCGCGAAGAAGTCGCGCGTGATACAGCGTATCTTTGGAAGGGGTTTTGCGGGGGATGCCGACGCGCTGCGGGGGTCAACGGGGGTGGGTTTGAAAGGGGAAGAGGTCTTCTGTCGGGCAGCACCGCCCACCGACCTTGCGTCGTGGAAAACATCAACCCAGGGCAAGGAAACTGGGAATGAATTGGGCTTTGACGTGCCCACTCGTGACGTCGTCCCGCTCGGCGACTCGTCCAATTTCGATCTGGGCGGGGGTAGCCGCGAAGGCGAAATTTTTGATTGTAATTACGTTACTGATTTTACTCTGCCAGCCGCATTTAAACATAATGCATTAAAGACTCTTGAGGAGCGTCGTGCTGAGCGCGATAGGGCGAAGCGGGCGGCGTTTCGGGGTGGTGACGGGACAAGGGCGCACATCAGCATTGAAAAACGCGAGGAGTTACGAACGCGGGCGCGAAACGGGATGCTCACGGGGCCATCGAGCGTCAAACGCGTCGGAATAGGTAAAATAAACCCTGGGATGGAGCTAGCCGAGGGCACGGTGGGAAGCGGGTTAGACCGCCCAGTGTTTGACTTTTTTGTCTAAATAAATTACGGTAAATACATAATTTTATGTTAGCTGTTTATACCTGGTTGGCAGGTATTTAGGACATAGTTTTCTTTAGTTTAATTACGTTATATCAGCCCAGGATATGGTTTGCCAACCTCCCGAAAATGTATTTATTATTGACTTTTATTGTTAAAAGGAAATCACTAAAAAAAAGATGAGGTGTCCATTTTAATAGCCGAATCTTGTACTATAAAAGGAAGGTTTTTATAAACATGAGGTCAAACGTCAACCATTAGGAAGATATCGAGAAAAAAATATAACAAATAAAATGTCTTAATTTTTTTGTTTAAAAACAAAATAAGTATTGGGTTTAAAGTACAAAGTATTGTCAAATAAAGACATAATACAAATGCCTTAATAGGTGACAACAAATAAATATAATTTTTATAAAATAATTTTTATTCGTCCTGGCACGTTAGGATTTACATTTATTATTTTTATTTAAAATTGGTAAGTTAAAACAAAATTAAAAAGTCTTAATAAACCAGTATATCCAAATTTATATTTTGGGGGTATTGTCTAAGTGTATCTTTAAATTCGGTTAGCAAGAACAATAGGGTTAGTCTATTTCTACCACATTTATTAATTTTAAAAAGTGCAAAAATATTTAAATGGGGTATTTTTATAACAGCAATATTTTCTTGGATTTTCATTATTCTAGCGCTTTTGTGATAAAAATAGAAACGTTATTTTTCGACATTTTGGTACCGCGATATTTCCCTAATAGTTGACTCATATTTATAAAGCAAACTATCCTTAAATTTAAACTAGGCATAAACCCCAAATTATTGTATACATTTGTTTAGAAACACCCTGTATAGCTCAAAAAATGTTAGCTAGAATTAAGTCATATTATTTACGTCATTAAAAAGAAAAATAGAAAATGGCTTAAAATTGGTAAACGAATCAACTTAATCTTAACAATAATAAATACATTTTAGGTTAATTGTTTTAAGTTATAAACAAATTTTTTAATTTAAGTTATTAACTTTTTTTGAGGTTCAGTAAAAAACAACATGTTAAAAGAACGATAAATTGTTTATGCTTTACTATTTAAAAATGTTTAAAATTATTTTTTACGTAAAGTCTATTTTAATGGTACAATAATTTATTATTCCAAATTCTAACTTATACGCAAAAAATAACACATTATAATACAGATATTTAGGTTACCATTAAAAATCAAGTTGGTTAAAATATTCCATAAATAATAATTGATATCGAATAGATCATAACCATTAAAATTTCGTTTTGACTTATCTCAAATACCAAAAATCCTAAATATATAAAACCTTTTATATAACTTAGTTCAGACCTCTCAATTCTCCCACACGAAACTAAATATAAAGACAAACAAGCAACAAAAAAATATAAACCTCGAGATCAATGTAAACGTAATAAGTTGGCTCTAATGCCATTGTGCCCGGATTTCTTCAGGCGATTACCATATGAACGTCGATTCTATGCGACACTGCACCCCTCAGTGCTTTGGGGGTTCTTTCATTCGTATTCATATCCACCCTTGGATATTGGTTTCTGATTCATTCGAATCGGGCAAGATCAACACTTACTTAGATCACACTCGACTTTAATAAAACCTAACTCAAATTCCGCAAATTAATTTGCCGAGACTTAGTATTAAAGCTCTTATTTATTACTTATGTACGGGGTGTTTTATTAACCATCGGTTATACAAATATGATTTTATTTCAATGTCTACTGTTACAATTTTACTTAAGAAAGAAGAAAATATTATTATAATTTAAAAATATTTTAGTATAAATTTTGGAGATTTTTAAAATTGTATTAGCCTACTGCAAGTGTGCTTCAAAATTCATAAATTCAAAGTTATTTATTAATATAAACATACAAAATGTTTAAGAAGTTAAGAATAAAAATATTTATAAAACTTTATCCTACACACACAGTGCATTTCTTCAGTTACCCCCGTTTTATTTCTTGAACGGATCAATTTTAAAAAGTAAAGTTTTAGGATATGAAATTAATACATAAATACTATATTTTAAAGTGAAATTAACATTTCAAGATGGCGGCTGGGCGTCTTATTGTACATCATTTTAAAGCTCCTAATGAGTATTTTACAACCCTAGAATATAAAGTCAATAACTTCACCCAATACAAAATAACAGTACTTTAAAAATTACCTAAATACTTGATTTGGATGGCCATATTTCCAAAACTAATAAAGTTACATGTACTAAAAGTGGTATTTTCTGTAAGCTCTCATAAAGATCTTTTTAATGGTAATATATGGTGCTTTATTAAAAAAATATATACTTTTTTATATACCCTGTATATTATTACAAGTATCACTATTAAAAAGATCTTTTAAAGAGCTTTTTGAAAAGTACCGCCACTTTGTATTAAGTGAAGATATTGACTTTATATTTTATGGTTATAAAGTACTCGTCAGGAGCTTTGAAATGATGTACACAAGCCTCCCTTTTTATTTTTTTCAAGATGACATCTTAAAATTTTCATCTGTCAATTTTACTCTAAATTATACTTTTTATGCTTTAATTTCATATCCAAAAGTTTAACTTTTTAAATTGATTGGTTCAAAGAATAAAAGTGAGGGGGACATTAAAGAAATGCTGTAATAAAAAAAATAAATAAATAACAAACATGATTTTAAACCAACAGTAATAAAAAATCTATATTAATTTAAAAGAATACTTATACAATACAATAATAATTTCTAATTAAAGTTAAAATTATACCTAAGATATTCCTGTATTGAATAAAACAGCTTTCAGTTAATATTTGCCCAATTGTGGTAACAAATTGTTTTTCAGGCAAGATTCTCATTCTTTCTGGCCATACATTAAAAAAATTATTGCCCAATATCCTAGTCCAGTTTGACACTTTCTTAGACGCCAATATGCTGGTATCATGTTTTGTTTATGTCTGGTGTTATAACCATGAATCTTCTCATGACTTGTGTAGTGGTTGATATTCTTCTCTAAGAATTGAAAATTTTTTAAAATAGGTAATTATTGGAATACATATAAGGTTTAGCAGTAATAATTTCAGCAGTATTTTGACATAACGCATGTTCAGTGGTGGTTTTAAATTGAGGAAAATTTAAGTTACTGCTAGACTTTAATTATGCCAAAATAAAGTCGGTCGTTTGCTTACCTTATTTTGACATTTGAAAACGAAATGAGGTTAAGATTTAAAATAATCTTTGTTTATTTTCAAATTTTGTTTTCAAAATGAACTAAAAAATTGAGACTTCTTCTTTAGTAACTATACAAAATTAATACATAGAATAGACTATAAATAAAGACAAATAATATTATATTTTTAGGTTAGAAATAATGCAAGCTTGTTACGCTGACCAATAACACTTCTTTACATAGGCGCATTAAGGTTTAGCAGTAATGAAATAAAGAGTTTCCCTTAATACTGCTAGCACTATTTGCTCTTTCCAATAATTCCCTAATGTACTGTGATAGCACAGTAAGGATTCCAAGCCTCCTATAAGCCTGGCGGCGGTCATCTCTAAAACCCAGACCTACAAGAACCTTCAGAACCTTTCGTTGTAAGCCAAACACTCGGTGTGTGTCAGCTGCATGACCCCAGACAAGGATATAATATGAAAAATGTAAGTGAAAAAGAGTGTGATAAGCAGTACGTAATGTCTCTGGTGAGACGCACCTTGAAAGGTTTCTTAGAATAAAAGGCATTTATTTAGTTTTTACACACGTTGGTAATGTGTGAGCCCCATTGACGCTTTGGGTCTAATGAAACTCCCAAAAGTTAAAAGGTAAAATAGGTTTATGTAATGTTTAAACCTATTTAATAAACCTTAATTTCTAATTGCTGCCGTATACCGATAAAAATTAAATATATTTTTATATAATGCCAAGATGGCTTTTGCCAATTAAATACGAATTTTTAAAGCTTGTCAATTTCTTTAAGTTTAAACAAGTAAATGGTAAAGTTTTGGATATGACATAATGAGTATTTAAAAAATATAATAGGCCACTTTGAATATGTTAATATTAGGTCTGTTCTTAGAGAAATCACTAACTGGTCAGCGCCAATCAGATTTTACAAGTCTGGTGACCCGTTGGCAATCGGTTACCTGACTAAATAATAATACCCAATTGGCGCTGACTAGTTTGTGATTGCTCTACGAACAGGTCTATTATTTGCTGTTTTAAGGGGAAGCCACGGTTTTGTTATTATTATCCCCCTAATCTATAGGGTTTAGAGATATGACACAACTAAAAAAAATAATAATAATTCTAAAATCAAATTAAGGGTTAAGAAAATCCTCTTCATTAAAAATACCCTTTATTAAAACATATAATAATAAACACAAATATTACATATTTAATTAGCTTAGGTATTATTATATTAATAATTCTCAACATGTAATACAAAATACAGACAGAAATTTAACGAATTTACAACGATAAAGACTTACAACAGGTGCCCACTAGTCGTCTTCGAAACTTTACATGAATAAAGAACAATTTAGTAATACAACCTAATAAATAAGCTGATAAAAAAATGAGCTTTTTAATAATTATAAAAATCCGATAAATATTACTAAAATAGATAAAACTTAAACAAATTTTTGTATCGCTATGCAAATATAACGGGGATCAAGAAGAAATATATAAAAATCCGCCTATTATTTTAAAGCAACCATAAGACAGGTCTTTTAAAAGTCAAAAAAATTTAAGACTAAATGAATTATATAAAAAAAACCTTTGTTTTTGGTGCACGATTATCTTCTTGGCTATTCTTATAAATAAAACAAAAATTAGTATACAAAAGAGTAAGTAGCTCCATCTGCCCTGCGGTGCTTAAATACAAATGTATTGATCCTAAGTTTTTGTAAAACTACAGCTTTCATCGCTTTCAGCAAAAATTGATTAATGCTGTGGGTAGATGTTTGTAATAGAATGGGCAACTGGCGGTGCACAAAAATATTGTTTGTAGTTTTGTTTTAACTAAATTTTTAGGAAATTTATAAGTAATTTAACGTTGGCCCTAAGTTTAAAGGGCTAGATAATTTAAGTTAATTTATTAGCGGGTAATTATAAAGTTTTTTTACATAAATCTGGTTTATATAACTTTTTAATTTAAATAAATCATTTCTTAAAAAAAAACTAAGTGATTTTTTTTTAAATGCAAGTTTTATGTTTTAATATATTTTTTTAAATGTGTGGTTTTATTATTGCCATTAAAGTTCCAAAAAAATAATTCAGTTATATTTTATAGATAACTGGTTTAAAATTCAGAGTGTCATACATATAAGACATATTAACACTTCTAGTGACGGCAAAAATTAAAACAATAATAGAACCTACCTAAGAGCAATACATGACATATGTTGGTCTATGATTGGGTAATTAAAAAGTAAAAATAATAGGTACAAAGCAAAATAACACAAATATAGAAATATTTGGAAATGCCAAATTAAAATCCAATCCACAACCATCACAATATTCACTTAGTTGTTATTCATTACAGCATTATCAATCATGCTCATTTAGGACCTAACCTGCCACCAAATGAATTTAGTAACAAAGATATTATAGTTGGCTTTGAAGTTAGTTAAAAAATATTTAATTTTTAATTAACTTTACGTACAATTATTAACTTAATATTTACATAATTAAAATTTTCGCACTCTGTCTATAATTTTTCCTATATAACATAAGTATATCGTACTAAATTTTGTTATGAAAAAATTAACGTGTTGTATTTCATTTAAAGTAATACATTTTTAAAAACACATAATGCTTTACCCAAAATTATATTTTATTTTATTAAAGACCTTATTATTGGTTAAAAAATTTATAACTACATAGTGCACAAAATTATTTATTGTTAAAAATATCAATATTTTTGATTTAATTTGGATAGATTTGGTATAAACTGTGTTCTTTTGTGAAATGTTACTATGCTTACCTAATTTTTAATTCTATTCACATTATTTAAGGAAAAACCTTTCGTTTATACGTTTGTTACTACTCCCAGTCAAGTTTTGCATTCCAAAAAAAAAAATAGATGTTAATTTCATTTAATTATTTAATTATATCAACAACTACAAGTAAAAAACAATAAATTCTTATATACGTACATTTTTTAAACATTAATTAAAAAGTGCACTTTACAGGCAAAAAATCAGTAAAACTTTGCTAAAGAAATAATTAATTTTTAAAAGCCGTGTAAAAAATATAATGTTACTTTAATTTAGATTTATTACTTTAACTGGTTTTTATTATTAATAGACATCCAAACCTTCCTATAAAAATAAAATGTTTTTTTTCTTTTAGAAATAGGGCAAAAAAGGTAAAAACAATAGGCTAAGATTTAATTATTTATTTAAATTTTTTTATTTTACAATATTTCTAAAGCCACAAAAATAATATTACCTAAAATATTTGTTAATTTCCATGTTTAGAAAAACAATTCCTTTTTATTAAAAGTTTTCTTAGCTTTAATAAAGAAAAAAACAGATCATAAGTAACGTCCTATTGAAACTGTTTATATAAAAAAATATATATTATAGCATTAAAAAATAAAGGATTTAAAAGCGCGTAGGTACTAAGTACCGATGTCAGGTGTTTAGATGGTTTAACTCTTAAAAAAATTGTACGAACCCCCTACGGTTATTAGGGTCATGGTTCAGTACAATATACAGGCGAAACTACAATGTGGTTAAATAACAAAGTAGTAGGTTTCGACAACATTGTCCAAGTATGAAAACATTCGAATATTGCATTTCTTGTATTTCTTTAAATAAATGTTACATAAATATCTTTTGTCTTTCAATAATATCTAGGTAATGCGATCCAGATGGGACCTATCATTTAGCATGGATGGTGAACCCCAAATAACGACACGTGGTGTTCACTGGCCGTTACTTATTTAGTTAGTGACTGTACCCACGTAAAATATAAAAAGAAACTAGTCCTATTATTATTTAGGTTTTTCCCTGGTTTAAATGCATTTATAAATATAATTTTAGGCGAAGGCTAAATACTATAATATAATTTATAGTAAGCATAAAAAAATGAAAATATTGTCATCATAATGACTTTTAAAAACACTTTATTTTGTAATCTGTAAATAGATTATTTTAATTAAAAAGAATTTTCTATTATTAAAGAAAAAGAAAACAAATTAGGATAAGGCCTTTAAGTAGACAGTCTTACGCTTGGTGAATTAAGAGCCAATTTGTGCCACCAAAACGGTTGATTTCCTACAACAAACACATATTAGCATTTTATTGCTTTAGCCAGTCTTTAAACGCCCTCTAGATAAAATGAAATTAAAACCGAAGTGCTCTTTGATCTCAACTTTATTGGCTAAACTTGATTATTGCACTGCTTATATTAACGTTAACCATTATCAGAAGTATATACATATATCATGTAATATAAATAATACGTCAATAATATTATCAAATATTAAAAAAAACACGCTTTTAAAGGTAAGGCACCTATTTTATCATCTTGGTAAACACATAAAAACTATTCAATTAACTAAAACTGTTTTGACAAGAGTGGCAAAATGCAGCAGTTTTTAACGATTATTTTAAAAATTAGATACGACAAACGATATGGTACAGCCTCAGTTTGGCGCCAAAAACAAAATAAAGTTAAAAATTGTTTTATTAATTTTATTAAGGTTTCTTACTTTATATAACGAAAACACCAACAAATCAAAAATAATTTTAAAACTATCATGCAGTATTGTATAAATTATTAATCACTGGAAAAATTATTACAAGATATACGTAGTATCAGCAGTAAACAAATAATTACATGTTTTTACATCCCTGTGGTACGAAAAGATCCAAAAATTTGGTAAATAGTAAAACTTTTTAATTTTAAAATAACTGATTTATTTAAACATGTATACAGGGTTTTAGGGAAATAATGTTCGTTATTTTATTAGGTGATTTTTGCTATCTTCTAAGAAAAATGGTAATTACAAACAACGTAACGTATATTTCTTTTTAGTGATAAAATTAATTAATTTTGCACCCAAATGATTTAAAATCTTGTGCCTAATAGCGTAAAATGTAATATTACAGTATTTTTGTATAATTGTCCCTAAAAATATTTACTTGCTTATTAAATACAATTTAAAAAAAAACAAACAGACGAAATCACTCACATAGTTGGCAACGTCGAACACGACATCGTGTCGGTAGGCAACAAAAATAATACATAAATTGGAAAATAATTTATTTGATAGTTTCTTGCAATACATGTACTTGCAAGTAATGTTTACCCAAATTAAAACCACATTTTATTTTCGGTATGTAATTTTATTTCAGTGCGTACATTTTGATACGAAAGAGATATTTTTAGTACGCGAGAGATATGATAATTATTTCCGAAGAAGCTCATTGCAATTCTAAAGGGAGTAGATTTTTAGAAGAAATTTTAACAATCGCAAAAGACATCTTGAAGTTGAAGTGAAAACCAAAAACAAATTTTGAAAGGAATTGACGAGAATTCGACACGAAGAACAAAAAGTATTAGAATTACTAAAACATTTAACTGTAACTTTTTGTGATTTTCGAATGTTTTTTTATGTTTTTGGTGCATCGCATGGTTTTAAATAAGTGACTGATAATTGTGGCAATTGGTGGTGTGTATTGCCACGTATAGGTAATTCCTGATATTTTTTAAAGTAAATGTAATGTACTAAAAGCTTTATTAAATAAAAAGTATAAGTCACAAAAAATTGCAAAAAACTGTTTAATAATTTAGAACATAGATTTAAAAAATATCATACTAACGTAAACAATTCGATAAATCAGTTGCGGTCTTCGTGCTCTCGTATCGCGACTGTGTTGCAGCGTTGTCAAATTTTCGTGAAAATTTAATTATTTACGATTTACTTTTTCTTAAAGAAGATTGATTTTCGGACATAATAACCTCTTAAAGTTACAAAAATTGTATCCCTAACATCCTGTATAAAGAATGTTTTGTATACTGCTTTCCCTTTAAAAGTTTTACGATCTCCTTAATTAAAAAAACTTTATTTTGTTATTACATTGATTATTACCCAAATATAATTAACTATTTCTTGAACATTTTTTTTTTAAATTTAAAGCCTTGTTATTGGTAAATATTAGCTATTACATGGGCAATTTTACAGCAAGCATAAAGAAATATTTTAAATTAAATTTATTTACGTTTATACAATTTTGAATTTTTGAATTTCATTGTGTTACTTTTCCCGATTTTTTTGTTTAAATAAAAATTCTGATAAAAGAGGATTACACTCACCAATGCAAAAACTAAAGTGTCAATAGTCTTATGTAAAGTAATTGTTCTCATATTATTGGATATTAACTTTTTTAGAAATAGGACTACTTCTTTATTTATACAAAAAGAGTATATTAAAATGTCACTGGGTTTGCTTTTGTTAAAGAAAAATAGTTCAAGTCTAAGTCTAAGTAAATACAACCTATGTAACAGTAATGTTTGTGCATCTATTAAACATATTTTTAATAACCATTAGTACTTTGAAAAGTAAAATATCAGTACTGTAAACACATTTATAAAATATTTTAATTTTTGTTGAGAATGGGTTCATAAATTTTAAAATAAATTTGTAGTACAACGTTACCCACAAACGTGCTTTTTTAAAATTTTATACCTAAAATTAACAGGTAAAATTATCCTCTAGACACAATAATTTATTAATAATTGTTGTTAAGTTATATCATATTTAAAAATGCGACAAATATTTTTATCACATAAAATTATTAAACAAATAATTTTATTGATTTATATGCACGCATAATGCCAGTAGCAGTTCATTTATTAGATTGTTTAAAATAATAAAAATCTAAATGAAACAGAAAAAAAAACAGATATTTTAAATTTTGCAAAAGCCCAAGAGAGGTCACACAGATCTATAAGTGGGTTAACTAATTTTAATTTTATAAAAGCTAATTTTGTAGAAAAACAGCGTATTTAAAAATATTTTATAAAAGGTTATTCAAAAAACTCTACTTAATAAATATTTTTTCGACGAATTATTAATTTGAAATTAACAATATAATTCATATTTGCGAAAGAAAAAAGTTTCTTTGAATATATGTCCGCTTGATGCTTTATTTTTGTGATACAGGGCGTTTAAGTTGTTAAAAAATATAATAGTGTAAAAATATTGTTACTATTCCTGAATCAATTTGGTTGAAATTTGGTACAGTACTTTTAAATAATAAGGCACTTATTATGCCTTAACTAAATTTAAATTATTGAGTCTAGAGGGTTTCATTAGGCACCATAGCCAACATTATTTAAAAAAAAAAAAATACGCCATTGGCTTTCTTTATAGTTTTTATAAAAATTAAAGACAGTTTAAGGAATCCTAGAAAGTATTCATAGGAAAAAATAAATAAAAATCAAATATAAAAAATCATAATTCTGACCAGCGGTCGTGTATCTTACTAGAAAGTGGTCATTTTGATCATTTATTATAAATTCAAAATTGAAATTTTTGTATTTTAAGTTTTAATTTTCTATGCATTTTTTTAAATATTGATTTAAAGTGGATTTTTTTGTTTGAAAAACGCTTCTGGGCCTTATTTAATTTTAGTTAGAGGTAAATAAAATACGTATTACTTTAAACAACTGTGTGTGTTTTTTTAAATATTTACCATAAGGAATCGCCCTTTGAGGTACTACAAAAAATATGACAAAAAATTATATAAACATGGGTCCGAAAATACATTGTTTTCCAGATACAGGATGTTACTTAATTTTTTTTTTTAGTGCAGCAATAAGGAGCTAATTTAAATTTAAATTAATTAAATTTATTCAATTTAATGGCGTTTTTAGAAGTACCTAAAGAAATATGTTTTCAGGTTAAATGTTTTACTTCAATAAAGCAACACTTATTGACGAAATATTTGTTAAGGTACCGCTTAAGATGCCACTGGATTGGGTAACTAAAATGTATAAAAAATCATAAACCATCTACATAAGTTTTTTAATAACAAGGAAAACTCGTGAATTTTATTAAAATCAAATAAGTACTATTAGGACATAAATTTTCCTAATAACATTCTGTAACATCCCGTATATAGACTGTTGCTATTATACTAAAAAATAACTTTAATTTAGTAATTTTATTAAAAACAACTTCCCTATATTATTTAATACACTACACTTGAACAACTAAAAATAATATACACTTACGAATCCTAATATTTCTTAAAAATTATTACACAGTGCACTTCTTTAATGTCCTTCCCTTTTTATTTATTAAACGAATCTGTTAAAAAAATAAGTAAAATTACCAGATGGAATTGATTATCCAATACAAAAAAATATTTTACTGTAGTATAAAATTTACCTGTCACCTATGATATTACAAACAGCATTTTTAATAGAATGGCGTATTGTTATAACATGATAAGCCAGCATGCCACAGAAATCTATTTCTTTAATAATTTATTCAATAAACATTTTTTTAACTTGTAATTTTAACAACTTTGCATTTTGTATTTGTGGCTTATCGTGCTATTACAATAAGCCCTTTAATTGAAGTTATCAAGAACCCTGCTCTAAACCTTGTCGTTAAAAGACAGGCCTAATACTTTAGCTCTGATATAGCATTAAAAGTTATATTTCTGTCACAATAATATTATGATTACATTAAAGGTAGGTTTATAAATGCCAAGCGTAGGTGTAAACTGATTAATAATTAAGCTATTATTTAACACCCGTTATAGTTAAATAGTTTGAAAAATCTGATTTAAAAATGCTATAGCTGGAATAAAGGGAAATTTCTCAAATTAAATGATAAAAGCAATATGTGAAATTTATCAGCTCCGTTAAAAATGTATACAGTTAATTAAAAAAAATCACCTCATTCTGTATAATCCGGACTTACAGCCGTTGGTTTACCTGGAATGGAAAATAAAAAGAAGCATTAGCATAAGATAATATAATATAGTTGCCCAAATATCATATATACTGTAACAACGGTTTTAAAGTCATGAATAAAATATATATTTCTTTATTCTGCCCTAAAAAGCTAATAACCTAACGAAGGGCAAGATATTTTTTTGTTATACGAAGTACCAACATTATTTTTGCTTACTTTATCACTCCTATTACTAACCCCACCTTTGGAAAACCCTGTATATCATATATTATAATTTAATAACGCATAAAATCTTAAAATAATTTGATTAAAAAGGTTTTATTTTTTATTTTTTCAAAGATTGTGTAATTGTGTCCAGTAACTCCACCGAAAATTTTTAGGGGTGATTCTCCAACAAAAATAAGAAAAAACTTTTATATGTATAATCATATGTCCTAAACGTCCCACTTTTGTATTTACAAGGTGTTAAATGTAAAAGAAAAATAATTTTAAGCAATTTGGAAAATTTCTTCTATGCATAAAATGATATATTTTGACATACAAAAAATCTTTTATCAGTGTTGTGCAGTTTTAACCGCAAACTGACACAATGTACATAAAATAGTTTAGGATCCCTGGACCATTTTTCCAAATCATTGGATAACAAGCTATTTTTTCGTGAGCTTCATTTTGACGATACGACCTACTTTTTTCTTACAACAATTTTCGTTGTTGGTAGCATACAGGGGTAGCAGAGATTAAATTTTGGATTTGATAAATATCAGAAAATCGGGATGACGTACCCCGCAATATGTAGGACAATGTCGGTGTAAAATTATATAAATATTATTTAATCAACAGATAAAAAAATCAGCTGGTTAGTAATTATTTTTCACGACATCGTTAACCATACATGATGGTGGTATCCCCTATCAACAACTTATATTTTGTAGAACAAATATTTTTTGGGTTTATTTAGATAATTATCTTAAAAATTAACTGAAAAAATTTCTGTTTGTAATAAATTTTTGATATCTGTCAAATCAACACATTTAATTTCTGCTACCCTGTAAAAAAGTTGGGCGTCTCGTCAAAATAAAGCCACTCACAAAAAATTAGCTTGTTAGTAATGACTTGAAAAAATGGTCGAGGGATCCCCTACTAAAAGCATGCAATAAACTGGCAAAATATTTAGAAATAATAAGAAAGTGTAAGTTGTATATTCAAAAGTTGATACAATATTTTTTCAAAGACGAACTCGATTAATTAAATATTTTTGTGCGCTTTAAATTTATTTGCCAAATAATTTATATATACCTACAAAATAAAAACATAGAATTATTATTTGCCTATTTATTCTCTATCTTAAAAACGGGGAAAAACTTTTAAAATTACATCTGATTACGTGGTATATTTTTATTTTAACAATGAAACAAAAATAAACATATTATTAAGAAGTAAATGACTTACTTATGCTTACTCATGGAAAAATATAAGTATTTCAATTATATTTTTTTATATCTTTAAATCATTTTCTAGAAAAATATGTAAAAAGAAGCTGTTTAAGTTCTTTTTAATTAAATTTAGTTTAAAAAATGTACTGTTTGAAATTTCTCATTGTCATGTTTAAATTCAAGTATAATTAATGTTTTAGTAACACACAATAAAGTGCTTTCTGTAAAATAAATGTCCCGGTAGTTTCTTCAAAAGACCTTTATAAACTGATTAAATAAATGGCTTGTTATTACGACAAAATAAACCCGCAAAAAATATATTCGATAAAAACTTTTTATAATAAGGATATTCTTCTCTAAAAAATAAATATAGAAATATACAGCAAAATCCTAATAAAAATTAATATTGAAAAATTTAAAATTATTTGCTTCGTTAGAAAATTATAGCTACATTTATTATAGGACTGTTTCCTAATCAGCCCTTCCCCCAGTCTTCTACCAAAAATGCCCCTCTTTCTGTAAGGTAAAACCAAATAACTACTTGAGAATAGTGAATGAAATGTATTTTTCTTTATTCATAGGTATAACATCAATTTGTTCTTTTTTAACACATAAAGACTTTAAAAGTGATGTTTTATTACTTGCAGATATATTTGAAAATTATAGAAGCGGTTGTTTAAAAACATACCAGCTTGATCCGGCGCATTATTATACTGCTCCAGGATTGAGCTGGGATGCTATGTTACTGTTCACAGGAACAGAGTTAGAACTTCTAACAGATCCCGATATGATTCATTTTTTTAAAAAAGGTGTTAGAGGAGGTGTCAGTACATGCACAAATCGAAAATCCATTGCAAATAACACTTTTATTAAAAATTATAATGCATCAGATCAATCAAAATATATAATTTATTTAGATGCTACAAATTTATATGGTTATGCTATGAGTCAATATTTACCACAGAAAGATTTTAAATGGCTGTCTGTCGATGAAATTAATAAAATTGATATAATTAATATTTCCGACACCTCCAATACTGGCTATGTATTCGAAGTTGATTTAGAATATCCTAGTAATTTGCATAAATATCACAACGATCTTCCCTTCTGCCCTGAAAACATTACTCCTCCAAATTGTAATTATTCAAAATTAATTCCAAATCTTCAAAACAAAGAAAAATATGTTATTCATTACACGTATCTTAAATTGTGTTTAAAATTCGGGTTAAAACTTACAAAAATACATAGAGCGATTCAATTTACACAATCACCATGGCTTAAAAATATATCGATTTAAATACAAATTTAAGAAATTCTTCAAAAAACAAATTTGAGAAAAATTTGTATAAAACAAAAAATAATTGTATATATGGTAAAACCATGGAAAATGTAGACAGAAGGGTGGATATCAAACTAGTTTCACATTGGGAACGAATAGGTAAAACTCACTGTGCAGAGGTTTTAATAGCCAAACCTAATTATAAGGATTTAAAAATATTTTCTGAACATTTAGTGGCCATTCAAATGATGAAATCTAGAATTGAATATAACAAACCAATTTATGCTGGTTTTTCAATACTAGATATTTCTAAAACTAAAATGTATGATTTTTTTTACGATTATTTGAAACCAATGTATGGTGAAGATGTTTCTCTTTTATATACTGACACCGACTCTCTTATACTGGAAATTAATACAGAAAATTTTTATGAAGATATGAAATTAAATATAGATTACTTTGACACATCCAATTTTGACAATGATAATATTCATAACATGCCACGGAATAATTCTATTGTTGGTAAATTTAAAGATGAATTTGCTGGCAAACCGATAAAAAGTTTTTATGGTACTGGAGCAAAGGCATATTGTGTTGAAACAGAAAATACTACTATTAAAAAAGCTAAAGGGGTGTGTCGTTCTGCGATTGATAAGCAATTAAATATTTTAGATTATATAAATGTAGTTGAAAAAAATTCAAAAGTGTTTTGCTCAATGTATGTATTTAGATCACATGGACATACAGTTTATACAGAATTAATGCACAAATTAGCTTTAACAGCCGCTGATGATA
>JACEGR010003772.1:0-98787 GCA_014170235.1 Listronotus bonariensis | reverse complement strand
GAGATAATAAGCTCCTCCGGAGGACGGAGGCCCTCAATCCCTCATCTCCCCTACACAATTACATTTCTTTTAAAAATTTATGCTGTTAGTTATAAATTTTTAAAATAAAAAGGCAAATTCAAAAAATAGATCAATGTTTTAAGCTTGATTATTCGAAAACGCTCGTCTGGCACCAATTTTTAAAAAAGACGTTTTTAAAGATACGTGTGCTGATAATTTTTGACGTCAATAGCTGGGCCGCTTTGACGTAAAAATAAAGGTACAAATAAAAAAGTCCAAATTGAAGGAGACAGACCTCTAAATATTAATATTAAGTCTCAAATCATTACAATAATATTATTTTTTTGGTTACACTAAACACTTGTAATAAATTATTTTTTTTTTTTTGGCCCAGTCTAGTAAACATATTCCTTAGAATTAACACTTTTTAAATACATTTAAATATATATTATAAACATAATTTATGTTTGTATTTAAAGGCAATGGAGTTTTTTCAAAAATAATTTTTGTTTTTAATTAAAGTTAAATTTAATCGTTTGTACCTGAAAGCGAGCTCTCATAAAATGTTTTGATGAGTTTCTCGAAAACTTCATTAGGTTATAAACGGTGAAGCAATTTAAGAAGAATCCTCGGCTCCAAAATTAGTAAATGCTATATGATATTAATTACTTTTTTATAGTTCAATAAAGACTTTCTTTAATTAAGGCAAGGTAAACAATATAATAAAAATAATTCAACGTTGCCAGTATCATTTGAGCCTAATACGTTTTTATATACAGCGTGTCTTCGGAAGTTTTTACTAAATGAAAATAAGCGCCTCTTTATAAAAAGTCCTGCCTAATGACAAAATACATTTCCACAAAAATAATTGTATGATAAATGTACAGGGTGGCTTAAAAAGACTTGTTACCAAATTCATATATACGGTGTTTCCTACCTACGGCAGAAAACTTTACATTAAATTTATCATGTCATATATAAAGAAACCTTTCTATAAACATAGGTTTGGAGTTGCTTCGTTTTTGAATATGGGGCGTTAAAGTTTTTAAAAAGTCGATATTTTATAAATATCTTAAATATCCTTAAACGGATTTGTTTAAAATTAGGTACGTTTGTTTGATGTAATGAAGCACTTGTAAGGCCTTATGTCTGTGAATTGTAAAAAAAAATTAGGAGAATTAATTATTAAAACTTTTTTAAAAATAGTTAACGCCCTGTATCTCAAAAACGAAGCAACTTCGCATATATATTTATAACTTTTTATATAAAATGATATAACAAATCCCCCTTTAAAGTTTGGTACCGTAATAAGGAAATAACCTGTATCTTAATTTGGAATCAAGTCATTTCTAGGCCATCCTGTACATCCAACCTACAAATATTTGTGTGGAAATGTATTTTCTTATAAAGCAAAACTGTTTATGAAAAGGCACTTTTTTCTTAAAGATAATAATTGAAAAGTTTTCCATTTGGTAAGAACTTTCGAAGACACGCTGTATATTATACTTATTAAAAAAAAGTCGTCATTTTTATTTATTACTTATATCAAAAATATTGTTGGAAATGAGAAAAAATCTGTAAAGACTCAGCCCTTAATATTAATATTAAGAGGTCCCACAAAATAAATTTTAATTTCTCATGTAATTAACATAAAGAAGCTTTTTTAAGTTTATAAATTTTAACTTTCTATAGGTTTATTAAAAAGAGATCTGGTATAAAATTAAACGCTCTACAACCTTTATATAATTTTTTAATAGATCTACGTGATTTAAAGTTATTGTACTTTTAAATATCATTTTTTCCAATTTTTTTACGAAACGAAATCAAGTTTATTAAACAAATTTGTCAAATTTCTTTATTTTAATTTTTTGGTTGCACAGAAACTTTAATTAAGCTGATAAATTTTTAATACTAACGTATCTTATTTTTAAGTAAATTTAAATTATTTTGTAGAAAGAGAGTGACTTTTTATAGAAAGATTCTATGATTATTTTAACAGCGTTTAATTTAACTTATGATTTTATGGAAAAAGACAGGGCCGTGCCTACCGGGTGTTGCAAGTGGTGCAAGGCACCAGGGCGCAATGCTGCAGGGGTGGAAAATTGTGGAATAAAGAGCGAAAAGTTAAGAAATTAAGGGCGCCATTTAGGAAGTACGTTTTTAAAATTCAAAAATATTGAAGAGGCTTCTGGTTAATGGTTCATGTGTTTTGTTTTTAAAAGTAAGGACTTTTTTTCTCTGCACATTTTGTTGTAGGACTAGGGGGCGGAAAATAATGTTTTGCACCACGGCGCGAGACACCCTAGGAACGGCCCTGGAAAAAGATGTAAACTTTTGGCCTCTGTATGAAAGTTATAATAAATGTGTGAAGTTTTTTAATACATTGATCATGGTTATTAATATTTCGGAACGTGGCGTGGTGTTAATCGAATATTTATTTTTATTACTTGTCATTAGTGAATATAAGAAAAAAATTGTAATACAACTACACTTATGTCACAGAGTTTAATAAAAAATAAATAAAAAGAAATTTTAAACAAAAAAAAATAATACGACACTATTAAAAAAAAATAAGACAGGGTTATATTAAAAATTTGACAGTTAAAAAGAAGCATTGGTAAAACCAAAAAAAAATAAAATATCTTGATAAAATTAGTACTTTTGGGCAAAAAATTTAAAAAAATATAAAATATTGATATTTTAAACTAAAATATCATGGAAACTTGTAGGTTTATCAAAAAATATAAAACAGACTTTTTGTAGAGCGTTAAATTTTATTCAAAAAATAATTTTGTCTAGCTTTTTAAAAAACTCTTACAGCGCAATAAAATTTTAAACAAAAAAAACAAGCTTTCACATGTTATTCCTAATATAAAAAATTAAAATTTATTATGGGGGACCGTTTAATGTTAATATTTACGGCTGTGGCTTTTACTATTTTTTTGTTATTTTTAATAATGTCTTCGATATAGTTAAAAAAATATATATTCTTTTTTTTAATCGGTATAGTAATTTTTAAAAAGATTAAAAGTAAAATATTTGATATAACTTTAGGTTGAAATCATCGATCACAATTAGGAGCGACGTCCGCTTTGTATCCAAACCTGAGCAGACCAATGTTCAGCAATTTATCTTCTTCGTGCCTGTTTCTTTCGTCATTAATCGGTGACAAAAGCGAAGATATCTGACTATTACTTTGCCATTTTTTGGGTTTATAAAATGACAGGCAGGTAAATCGTGTAAGTAATACATAATTTAAATTTGTAATTGTGTCTGCTACATTTGCCATTTTAGTTTGTTAATTCAACTCTAGATAAAATGTCTGTTCTACAAGTGCAGGTTTAACCACATATAACTGCAACGAGCCCGCAGCGTAGCTTATCCGTGTGTCTCGCTTGTGAAATGGAGGATAAACTTACATTTTGCCAATACCTTAATAAAAAGTTCCGAAAAAAGTTTTTCTAGTTTAGATCTAAGGACACCGCTGCTCAAGTTTACTTACAAAAATAGGGCAACATTTTAATATAATATTTATTGAACTGAAGTAAAATGCTCTATAAGCTGACTTTGCAGAAACTCCTCACATTGGATTATAAATTTCGTAAACACATAAATATTATCAGGTCAGGAAAAGATTAGGTAAGAGAATTTGGAAAGCATATGCAGGAACTTACATAGTTTGGGAAAACCTACACTAAGGAAAAAAAATCGCAGTACCGGATTTGTTTAATACAGTGCTTGTCTAAATTTAGGACCCCTCCTAACTTCTGAATTGTTTTTTTTTATGAAAATATAAGGACTTTAGTGAGACAACATAAACCAAATTTTACACAGTAAATGACAGATATAAATGTTAAACTGACAGCTGGGCGCCATTTTAAAAAGAAAACTTAAATGGTTAGGAGGGTCTTGCGGCACATTATTTTAAAGGTCCTGACGAGTATCTTATAACCCCAAAATATAAAGTCAATACCTTTACTCACTACAAAATGGCGGTACTTAAAAAACTACCTGAATACCTCATTTAGATAGCCTTATTTCCGAATCTAATAAACTTAGATACATATAATGTGGTATTTTTTAAAGCTCTTTTAAAGATTTATTTAATGGTAATATTAATAATACCTCAGACGAACAAAGAGATACAGACGCGTTTATTTACATTCAAATCTTCAGTACATAATACATCACATTCCGTTCAAATGTTTTACCTCATTAAATATTTGGCAACAGCGCACTGGACGTGTAAACGGCACAGATGCCGGCAACATAGTAATAGAATGAGCCACGTTGCCAAACGTAATTATTCGGAATGAAAATTTTATGGAAAACTTTGTGGGGACCAATAATATTGGACTCTCTTTAATTATACAAAATTTAAACTATATAATATATAACTATATATCATTATTTAAATAAAATAAACCAATACAAATATTTTTTACATAAGTTGCACAGTAAATTATTATTGTCTGTGCACCTCCATTCCATATTTAATTTTTACGGCAAAAGTAAACACAGGACAATGAAAATGAAATTACAAAATATCCCAAAGTATAATAACTAATAATTCTTTGCAATAATAATTCTTTGCAATAATCACAAATAAACACTTTAAATTAAAAAGCAAAATTAATCTTATCACCGCGCATTTACCAAAAGGCTGAGTAGCCTGAAGCCTATGGCGGCGTTTTTAGGGGGCGGCAGAATTTTACTTATGGAGAATTTTGTTGGATTTCGAATGTAATGTTGCACTTACAATTGACAGAAATGGAAGTGGGACCCTTTTTTTGCTCTTCAAAAAATATTTTTCAAGGAAAAAGGGAAGGGGCGGCGAAAATAAAATAGCCTACGGGCGGCAAATATGTAAATGCGCCTTGTAGTTCTCCTTTACCGCCAAATTGAAAGAAAATCGCGTCTTCCCATCATCGGGCACCTGGTGATAATTAGCGTAATCTTATAAATTTCACGGAAAAATTACAAATATAGTGTGCGACGAACGTATCAAAATATCGCGACAGCCCAATTTTGAGAGAGAATTCGTAGGTATAAATCTGGCAACTCGGGTTTGTTCCTGGTCGTATGGGAGTAGCAGCGGAGAGTTTTACCAATACACCTATTCTAACTTGCTCCTCCCCACCATTACCTCTATCTCTTTTGCTCTTATATCGTAATAGCCAAACAATGTATGCTACAACGTTTAGAATGATTTATGAATGACTGGCCGGGTCTGTATCTATATTTACAGTCTAAGGGTAATACTATACAGGGTAGGACAAAATGTATGGATTTTTTAATTACGCACCCTGTATATTAGATTACCATTAAAATGATATCTAACAAACCTTTAACAAAATACCAAATTAGGTCTATCTAACTTTATTAGTTTTGGAGATATGGCCATCTGAATCAGGTATTCAGGTAATTTTCAAAGTTCCACCATTTTTTGGAGGGGTAAAGGTATTCACTTTATATTTTGGGGTTAAAAGAAGTCGTCAGGAGCTTTAAAATGATGTGCCACAAGACCCCCGTTTTTAAATTTTTCTTTCTAAAATAACGCCCAGCAGTCATTTTGACATTTATATCTGTCATTTCTTGTCTAAAATTTGGTTTATGTTGTTTTACTAAAGTTCCTAAACTTTCATGAAAAATTACCAAACAGTTCAAAAGTTAGTAGGGGGGTTCTCAATTTAGACAAGCACTGTATATTGGTAAGTATTGTTATGCTGACTCACTTAGTTTTGTCAAATATAAGTTTCTGGTTTGGGGCCCTTAGCAAAAAAAAGTACTTTGGTTTGAATATCTTACCCAGGTAGTAGTTATTTAGAGAATAACGGCCGAGACGGCACTACCGCGTTGTCTAAAAGGTGCTGTGAAATGCAAAAAAATGCATGCAGTGCTTGGATAACGTTGACGGAACAGCGTGAGCAAGGGGTAAAACATCTAATAACTCGTCACCCACGGTACTATGGTACATAGGCATAAAGCCTCCGTAGACTGTCAAACAGATAATACAAAAAATATCGATAGGCTTAAGCGTTTTTGACAAAAACAATTTTTGTGTAAACATTAAAAAATATCAAGTTGTTTTGTTTTAATTGGCACTTAAAAACTTATTTAAAAATATTTTTTTAATGAAATAACAAATAATGTAACTATTTATTTCCTTTATCATACAAGGTGTTTAAATAATTAGCACTATTGTGTTAAGCTTAGACCGTCACTGGCGAACTAAATAATGCAAATGTTTTAAGGGAACATATCTCTGTAAAAGGGACTTAAAAAAAGGAATTTCTATTATTTTTATGTGTTTCATACACCCTGTATAAATTAAAACTTTTTGTTGATATTCTTATTTCTAAAAAAATGTATATTTAATACACTTAACCAGAATGTACGCAAATAAATACAAAAAATACATATACTTATTCTTCCCCTTTGCTACGTTTACCTAATCAAATATTTCGGCACCTATTCGATAATGATTTTAGAATTAAGTTAAGCTTGTGGTTACTGATCCCTTAATTTAACCTTTCAGTTAACCTTGACCTTCCTTTAGGAAATTATATGTCCGAAATAGTTTACTGCGTTATTTAGAAAATTGTTTTTATGAAAGTACTATTTAATAAATTTGCTTGCATCTTTTTATATAGATATTGCATTTAATTTGCATTTAAAGGTTTAATGAACAAAAAAATAAGTGACATCACAATTTGTTCTTACAACCATAAGAGTGGCATTTATTTAAAATTTTAAATAATACCAAATATAAATTTCCCTTTCTATCGTTCAGAGCCTGTTTATTTCAAAAAAAATTGTTCTTTTTTGTTGTATTTGTTTGCGAAAACGGCAAGGTTATATCTTTAATTATAACTGAGAAACTTTCTTGTTGCAACAAAAAATGGGATACCCTGTACACTAGTACATAGTTTTTTTGGCCCAATGTTCTTTTTTGTTTTATTTGTTTGCGAAAACCGCAAGGTTATATCTTTAATTATAACAGATAAACTTTCCTGTTGCAACAAAAAATGGGATACCCTGTACACTAGTACAATACATTTAATAATGATACCTTTTTTAGGACAATTTTAAATGATCTTTTTAAATAACCCACTATTAAAAAAAAAACAATGTAAAAGTGAGGCACCTTTTTGTTGACCTTTTAGGGTATAGCAAAAACTAAAAAAGATAGAACAAATCTGATTGCACGATCTTGATTTAAATTTTTATAACAGAATTTTGTAGATACTTGCTTGATAGATATATACATATTTTGCAAAGGACCAAAAAGACTTATTGCCATTTGTGCAAGAAAGAACATTGTTTTTATGCGATTATCAAAGAAAAATTGTTTGATTGTAGTAGTTTCTGCCGGTTTTCTGGAATAGGATTTTGTAGAAACTTTATGTGAGCATAAACTTTTAAAAGTCTAGCTTAGAAGATTCAGAAAACCAGGGTTTGTTATTGGTAAGTACGATTATTTCGTCGATGGGAACTAAAAAATTATGCTGTCGATCTTTGTTGAAAGAAAGTCAAAGAATGTGATTTATATTGTAATTGGGTCTGGTTTGTACACGGGAAAAGTAGTGTAACAAAATTGGATTTGTTAAATATTAGATTTCTGAAAGAGATTGAAAAACGCCCTGTACCTTATGATTATACTTTAGAAGAATATTTGCAGAAAGATTACACAGAAACAGCTTGAAATGAAATAGCAAAATAAGTCATCCGTAGCTCTATTATGGCACTCTTTGACCAGGTGGGATAATCTAAAGTCGGGTTAGGAGAAAATCGGCGCTCTTTGATCAACATATGATTTCATTGGCTAAGAATATAGTAAAAATTGACCATTAAACGTATGCTCGACTCTTTATGGTTGTCGCCACTTCATACACGAATATATGCGTACATACTGCCGAAAGCTTGTTGAATCTCGGTCTCGTCGTTGTTTCACCCACTCATGTGCGGAGTGCTTTAAAATATCAGACAAAATGTCAAGATAAAAAAGTTTTGAATTTTTGCGACTTTTACTTTATTTTACTTTCGGCTCAAGGATATAAAAGTTAACTTTCCTTTCAAGAAATGAAAGAAAAAGTCAGAAAAGTGACACTTTTAAACAACAAGTCGAAAATGTCATCATTACATATGGTTGTAAATAATAGTACGTTACTAACCGAGGTGATAAGTGTTTACTGTCGAGAGAAAAGGATGGTTTAAGAAAACGCGTAGCGCCGAGATGAACCATTTCTCAAGACAGTAATCTAGCTTTTTATCGAGGTTTGTATAATATTTTATTTACAAGCATGTTTTTTTTATTTTTTTTTCTGTGTTTTCCTTAATCAAAAACGTGTCAACCTAATAAAATTTGTAAAATAATTACGCCACCAGACATTCATCGCAGTTGGAGGTGTCACAGAGATGTGAGACAAGATGTCAAGTTGGCAAATTTTTGCGAAGGTGATTAAGGTTACTTTTCTACTTTCGGAATGTTAACTTTTTCCCGTGAGTAAAAGTAAAAGTCAAAAAGTGACACTCTTAAACTTTCAAGAGGTCGGAAATGTTAACATTAAAGTATAGTGCCCTACTATCAGATATTTGCCTAATATCGGTAAGTGATGATTCTCAGAAATCTGTAATCTGAAAATAATAAAACTCCTCTGCAGTTTAATATAGTGCTTAATTAAGGTCTTGAAGTAATATTTTGATGATAATAATAAAACATAAATTACTGTAGAGGTCCTTTCTAAAACTATGAAATTTTGAGTTTTTACAAGTGCTAATTATTAGTGAAGCAGTTTTTAAACATAAAGGTAAATTTTTAAATTTAACTCTATAGTTCAAATAGGTCTACAATATGTTTACTCTAATTAAATGCATGAAAGAAAAGTAATACTATTTTTTTTTCTTATAAACTAATTTAACCAAAGGATAATTTGCCTGATGTCGGATAGTTATCTTTACTTTACCCATTCACACAACGTTTCGGGTAGTCCTATTTCTGTCCCTTTTAAGTGTATGAATAGTTAAAATAAAGACAATAGAAGTACAAAATTCTTTTTATTACTTTAGAAAATCGAAAAGTTATATGGAATATCCAATATTAGGACATAATACTTGTTATATAGCTTTACTTAGAAAACCACGATCTTTAGGTATCAAGGCCTTATTAACAACTAAATTTTAATATTTTTGTTGTGTTTCTGGTTCAATGGCTAATTTATCAATAGTAAGTACCACATTTGCGCCTGCGGAAGCCTTTAGTGCTTTACTAACTAGTTTAATTGACGTATTAGTTTAGGTTAGTATTTAGTGAGGTATTAAAGCCCGTCGCCCCCTTCTAACTTCGGAACCGTTCGGTATATTTTCATAAAACTTTGAATGACAATTGATATTTAAAGTTTGCATTTTTTAAAATATTTATGACAGCTTTAAAGGTCAAGGTGATAGCTAGGCGCCATATATAAAAAAAGGATTTATTGCAAAATGGCAAAATTACCTAAATACCAGTTTAGATTTCCATATTTCCACAAGTTATAAAGTTAGATGTACTTAATGTGTTTTTTTCTTAAAACGCTTTTTATTGGTGATATAATATACGGGTTGTTTTATTTAAATAAATATATTTTTTCTTAGGGTTTCCAACTTTTTGACAAAAATACAATTGTTGGGATAGAAAAAAATTAAGTATTTGAAAGAAAAAAATATTTTTTAAGTTTTATGTTCTTGTTACCTTAAACATGTATTTATTTGTGCTTTTATTTATTATTTAAATTTAAACAAATAAACAATTCGTTTTTAAATAATCTTTTTAACCTTCTATTTCCCTCTTCTCGCTACTTCAGATTCATTACTAAAAAAATTCTCTTAGTGTAAACAGAAGTGGCGGGAACGGAGAGTAAAAAGGAAATACATACAATTTGTTATATTTGGTAAGCTATCAGGTGCATTTTTAAGTCTGTACTTTTCTCTAAAAATTCTTTATCTTATAATTAGTTAATCTTCTTTGAATCTCTTTAAGTGTTATTGCCTTAAATTGAATATTAATTGTCCATTTTATTATTTAATCTGTCTTGTAATCGATAGTAACATCTATGGCATATGTCATCTGTCACTGTCACATTCACATCTGACATGACATCTAATATTTTGTTCAGTAATTATAAATTGTTTCCATAATCTGTTTTAACTTTAAAGTACTGTTAAATAATAAGTAGGTACCTAACTTATTCATGTTTTACGCATCAAGAGAAGAGGTTTAAAAAAAGTATTTTTACATACTTAATATGTATATAAAATGTTAAAGTATATTTAGCAAAAATAAAGATTCGTTGTTATACAATACGGTTGGCAACCCTATTTTTTCAACCCTATATATTTTATTTATAATGATCTTTAAAAAAGCTTTCAGACAGTATCACATGAAGAACATCTAACATTATTAACATCTGGGTAATTTTTAAAGTACGATCGATTTGTAGTAAGTAAAGGTACTGACCTAATATTCTAGGGTTATAAAGTGTTCATCAGAAGCAATATGTTGTACTACAAGACCTTTCTTTCCTTTTAATTATTTTTTCGCCCTCTGTCACCTTAACATTTAGAGCTTTCATGTATATGTCAAAAAATACAGACCTAGGTAATAAATATGGTGACCTAGAGGAAGGTGTGTAATCGACATGTTTTAAAAATGGGCTTGTTTTTTTGTTTAAATTAAGTTTTTAAATATGACACCAAAGGGTACTGTTGTTAATAATAAGATTTCTAGGGTTGCTGTATACATTGCATATGTACAAAGGTAGGGTAGAAAATAATTATTTTTAAATTAAACATTAAAGAGAACACCAATTATTTTGAAAGAGTTTTTATTTAAGAAGAACAACAAAAATTTCCAAGAATTATAAATTAGATGCGAAAATTTCCCACGATCGCTGTTAAATTAAAATACATAGCATCATTTAAATTTAATTATGGATTTTTCAGTTTAATCAAAGACAAATTATAATTCTCTTTGGTTTAATAATAATAAACGTATTGTTATTATTGTTATGTAAATTCAGCTCTCATTCCCCTGGAAAAGGAACGAATCACTCATCCCAGTCATTAGGGATAGAAACTTTGGACTAGAAAGTTGCAATTATAAATATAATAATGTTGCACCTCTATCTGTTTATTTAAAATTTGTTTTAATGTACGTACTTATCTGTTTATTGAGGTATTGATCAAAAAAATAATAAAATCGTTGGGCGTATACAAAGTAGAAATTATGATAGAAATTTCACGTGCCCAAGGTTTTATTATTTGTCTGATCAATACCCCTAATTAGGAAGAAGATTGGTACGATTTAATAGCTAGGACTTAAAAAATTATTATTAAGCTTTTAGTACATAACCTTTATTATTTTTATTGTAATAATACCGTTTAACATAACAAATCACATGATCTATTTCAAGTTTTTTGTTTTGTTGTTATTTAATACTTTTCATTCTATTGATACCTTACTATAACTAACCAGAACTAATCAAAAATTTATCAATCTTGGATTTTAGTTTTGTTATAGTGAGTTTTATTGTACCAATCAATCTCTTTCATTTATTAACCATATTGAGATAGTTGTGGAAAAAATATGTAATTGGACATTTTGCGGCGGCGGCCATCTTGGATTTTAATTTTTTTATAATAGGTTCCATTCTACCAAACAAGCCCTTTTATTTGATACCCATGTTGAGGTTGTAATGAAGTAATATGTAATTCGCCATTTTTTATCGGCGGCCATCTTGAACCTATAATCATAGAAAATATGTAATATTTTATTGTCATCAATATTAAAAGCGTTATTGTCATCAATATTAAAAGCGTACCAAATTTCAGATCGATCGGTAGTCAGGAAGATCAAATTTCAATTACTAGATTTGACCCAAATAAATAACAAATAACAAATAACAAATAACAAATAATTCCAAATAATCAGGTCAAGTTAGGTAACACCGTTTAAACAAAAAAAATACAGCGCTAGTTTAATATGTGTAAACTTGATCTAAATATTTTAAACTTACCAATACGGGGCAAAATCGAAGTAAGCAGGGGACTGGCTGTGGAAGTAGCTTCTGTTGTTGTTAAATCACAACACTCTCGCTCCGGAAATTCACTGCATAAGGCCCAGCCGGTAATGGCTAGCAGCCACAAAATTGTCCCAACACAAAACATAACCATCCACCGTTACGCGGATTATAATTTAATTTACATCTCGTTGGAAAATTGCTTGCTAAGAACGAAGTTATCTGTGAAAAATTATTTAAATTTACAAAACAATAATACAGTGTGGGCCAAATTAAACTTGCACACTTTTTATTTAATAATAACTTTTTGTCTGTTGGGCCCATCTTTTTTAATTTTTGTAAGGCTAATAGGTAGGTATGTTTTCTTTAGGTTTGCCAATTTTGGTCAAATAGATTTAAACAGGACTTGACTTACGAAACTTTTTCCAAATTGATGCGTTAAACTCCGTTGCAGAAAAAATAAATTTTATTTACAATTTAGCTTAATTTAGACCGTAAACAAATGCAAAATTTGTCAGTTATTTTCTCCCAGTCCATTCAAGAGGGTTGTCATGAATCGTTGTGAGCGTCAGCTGCGTCTCCGATGGTGAAGTTGTACAGGGTGCTCCAGAAAAGGATTAATATTAAACTTCTGTTTTTTTAAATGGAATACCCTGTTTATTATTTTATTTTTGGATTGTAAAAGTAAAAATAATGAAAGCTTTATCAGTAATCCCCATACCAAAACTAAAAGGTTTTAAAGTTTTAATGATATATGGGATTTTTGACAAAATTATGACAAAAACAAAATTTAAATATATCCCATTTTATATATATATATATATATATATATATATATATATATATATATATATATATATATATATATATATATATATATATATATATATATATATAGTTAAAGTTGGTAAGTTTCTTGGACCCTTTAGTATATTGTCAGTTTGGATTTTCTTGGGATATGGTCCTATTTTATAAAAACATTAAAACTACTGTTTCATTTCTTTATTCCTAACGTTTCGGTCATGGCTTTGACCTTTTTCAAAAGTACATTATTCTAAAAGAAAAATTGCCACAGTCAAAATAAAGCGTTTAAAATTATACACCACTTATATGATCGTGTGTAGCTACAGTTATTAATGTAGCAAATTCATTTCTTTTTCTCTCTTTTTTTATATAATTATTATTATTTACTTACATGAGTCAGGAAATTTAGAAAATTATCCATTTAAAACAAAAATTCTGGGAACGTCACTGTATAAAAACACATTTTAAAACGTAACACTACATATTTACAAGACATTTCCACAGATAAAACAACGACGAAAAGCAAAACGTGAGTGACCATACAGAGATTATTGATAAGTACATTATTCCTTTTTTTATAGAAGGATGCACAGTTGTTGATTTTTAAGGGTTTTTTTTTATTTTAAAACTTTTACGAGGTGATGTTAATAAATATCTTGGGGAACTGATATAATGCTAAGAAATTGTGTGAAACAAAAAGTTTAATTTAATAAGTTTTGGTAAATTTTAGGTAGCCCCTTTGTGTCAGTTCTTAAGTTGACGGCATTAGAATTTCTTTGTATGCAAAACATTTCGTAAAATTCCCTTTTTTGGTGTTCGATTCTGTGGTCAGAATTTTTGTGTGCGAATAATTAAAAGTATGGTTGTGTTCTGTTGTATGGTTGGTCAGAGCTGTTTTGTTTCGTTTGTCGTATTTATGTCCATTAATTCTGTTTTTTAAATATTGGCTAGTCTGTCCTATGTAAACTCCCGCACAATCCCGACAAGGTATCTGATACACAATGTTACTCTTTTTCTCTTTTGAAATAGCCGTTTTTAATTGGTTAAAGTTGCTATTTAATAGGTTGTGTCCTTTGTGACTTATTGTAATATCTTTATTTTTGAAAACATTCTGTATTTTTTCTGAAAGATCTGGAATATAAGGTAGGGTGAGGTATATATTTTTTTTGTTTTATGTTTAGAGGGCTGTCTGTTTTGTTCGGCGTTATAAAATTTGCAGATTCTGTTTTTAAAAGTTCTTGAAGATCTGGAAAAAACTGTATTAGAGAACCTAAATCTGAACTTGCCGTTCTTTTTAGATACGTAGATGACTGTCTACTCTCAGTACCAAAAAATAAAACAGAATATGTATTAAATGAATTTAATAAATATCACAGTAAACTAAAATTTACAATTGAAATAGAAAAAGAAAACCAAATAAATTTTTTAGATTTAAAATTATATCGAACCAATAACAAAATCAGGACTGCTTGGTACACCAAAAACACTTGGTCTGGTCGCTATCTTAATTTTAAATCTCAACATCCACTATCACAAAAAAATCCATTGTAATTGGTTTAGCAGACAGAGCAATACACTAATCAGATCCTGAATTTAGAAAAAACGCAATAAATAAAGCAAAAAATGCACTATGTGTAAATAATTATCCCGATCATATTGTAAACAAAATTTTTAAAAAAGAATCTGCAAATTTTATAACGCCGAACGAAACAGATAGCCCTCTAAACATAAAACAAAAAAAATATATACCTCACCCTACCTTATATTCCAGATCTTTCAGAAAAAATACAGAATGTTTTCAAAAATAAAGATATTACAATAAGTCACAAAGGACACAACCTATTAAATAGCAACTTTAACCAATTAAAAACGGCTATTTCAAAAGAGAAAAAGAGTAACATTGTGTATCAGATACCTTGTCGGGATTGTGCGGGAGTTTACATAGGACAGACTAGCCAATATTTAAAAAACAGAATTAATGGACATAAATACGACAAACGAAACAAAACAGCTCTGACCAACCATACAACAGAACACAACCATTCTTTTAATTATTCGCACACAAAAATTCTGTCCACAGAATCGAACACCAAAAAAGGAAATTTTACGAAATGTTTTGCATACAAAGAAATTCTAATGCCGTCAACTTAAGAACTGACACAAAGGGGCTACCTAAAATTTACCAAAACTTATTAAATTAAACTTTTTGTTACACACAATTTCTTAGCATTATATTAGTTCCCCAAGATATTTATTAACATCACCTCGTAAAAGTTTTAAAATAAAAAAAAACCCTTAAAAATCAACAACTGTGCATCCTTCTATAAAAAAAGGAATAATGTACTTATCAATAATCTCTGTATGGTCACTCACGTTTTGCTTTTCGTCGTTGTTTTATCTGTGGAAATGTCTTGTAAATATGTAGTGTTACGTTTTAAAATGTGTTTTTATACAGTGACGTTCCCAGAATTTTTGTTTTAAATGGATAATTTTTTAAATTTCCTGACTCATGTAAGTAAATAATAATAATTATATAAAAAAAAAAGAGGAAAAAAAAGAATTTACATTAATAACTGTAGCTACACACGATCATATAAGTGGTGTATAATTTTAAACGCTTTATTTTGACTGTGGCAATTTTTCTTTTAGAAATGTACTTTTGAAAAAGGTCAAAGCCATGACCGAAACGTTAGGAATAAAGAAATGAAACAGTAGTTTTAATGTTTTTATAAAATAGGACCATATCCCAAGAATATCCAAACTGACTATATATATATATTATGTTTAATTGCTAGAAAATTAGGTATACAATCACCCACATTAACTTTTTTTCCTATAAATTATACAGGGTGTCCAGTAACTAATATTTACTATTTTAATCATTTCTGGACACCCTGTATAATTTTTAGTAAAAATTCAAATTTAGATAATGGCACAGTTAATAATATAGTAATCTAACATAATATATAAAGTCAAGCGTAAGTATGGAAAGATTAAAATTTTATTTTTGTCAATAATTTTTTAAAAATTCCAAATATTTAGAAAACCTTACATTTTTGGTATAGGTATCGCTAATAGAATTTACGTTATTATTATTTCTATCTTAAACTAAACTAATAAACAGGTTGTTTCATTTAAAAAACACAAGTTTAATTTGTCTCATTTCTTTGGAGAGTATAATTTCATCATCGGCGCCGCAGCGGACGCTCACGATAATTCATGTACAACCCTTTTGAAGTTTTTACGAGTCTTGGACTAAGAGAAAATTGGTCACAAAAATCTGTTGCTGGCTCACTGACCAATTGTAGCTAAATCAGATTTCTCTTGCAACAAGGTTAAATACAGTATGTTGGAAAAAATTCCGTAAGTTTAGTCCTGTCTAAATCTATTTAGTCCTTTAAAAATAAAAAAGATAGGTGCAACAGATAAAAAGATATTATCAGTTAAAATGTGTGCAAGTTTAATTTGGCCCACCCTGTATACCTAATTATCATAATAGTAAATGTTTACTGCCTGCTTATTCATTTTTTAATAAGATAAAAAAACCTTAAAAACACTTTTTAAGTACGCACACTTAGTGCACACTTTTCTATTACTCTATTAAAAAACTGCTTAACATTAAATTTACATTGTAACATAGCTGATCAACTCAAACAAAAATCTACTTAAAATAAAATACTTGCTACTTTTGATCATTTACGTAAGTATTGTATCCCAGCCTTACTAAAAGGTTTATAAAGATATATTTGTATTTGTTATTTAAATTCTAGAATTTTAACAAGTATCACTTATTATTAACTGACATTATTATTTTACCACCAATTAGGGTCGTGGCAAAAATTTAGTATGTAACTGATGCATAAAGTATCTTTTTTAACTCATGGAATTGCCGCACTTGCCTAGGGGCTCGTGCTGTTAAACTTCTCATTCGTAAAAAAGTATAAAAAGCATCACTTTATGCAATTGTTACATAAATTACTATTTTACTGGTTTAATTACTTTCTAATTTAAATCATTAATGTAATTTTAAAAACCAAAAAAAAGTTTACTAATGTCAGATAGCGACTTTTAACCTACATTTATTTATTTATTTATCATTATTTTTTTTAAATTCACGAGAAAAGTACACGGTTACACCAAAAAATTAAACCAAGTAATTATGTGCAAAAACCAATTTTTTTCTTAAAGGTATTTACACATAAAAAAAATTATTTTTATTATATAGGTACCTATTTTAAAAAAGTTTGATGCTCTACAGAGGTCTTCTAATATTTTCTAATATCTCTTTGAAAAGTTTTTTGACATTAAAGTCTAGTCTAACAGTAATGTTAACGTCGAAAAACTTTTAAAGGAGTATATTTATTAAAAAATGTTAAAAGAGCGTATGAGTGACATTCATGTCACAAAATTTGATATTTAATGTCAAAAGATTTTCAAAATATCCTGAAGATCAAAGCTTTAGTTTTAAAATTTTAGACCTAGGTATAAGTTAAAGTCCCTGGTCTGCCACGAATATTCATACCACCATTTGTGAAAGCGGCGCTTTAACCCAGCCTGTCAATGTTAAATGTTTCGGGTGTCGAACCGGGCAAAAATGTCACCTTTTGTCAAACAAGTTTACCACAATGTTTTACATGCATTTTTAAACATTGTGCCCAAAATCGTAAGTGTTAAAGTCACGAGAACATAAGGCCCATTGACATGTTTTGGGTATCGGATTGGGCAGAATTCGTAACTGTAATCTTTACGATTTTCGGCAAAATGTTTAAAAATTTCGTGTAAAACATTGTGATAAACTGGTCCGACAAAAAAGTAACCCCTTGGCCTGGTCCAAGACCCGAAACATTTGACTTTGACTGGGTAAAAGCATCGCTTCCATATAGGGCGGTTTGAATATTAGTGGTAGACTCGTTAAAAGAAACCTCCCCTTAGGAGGTTTTAAAAGTGTTATTATCATAAAGTAAATTTTATTACTGGTTCGGGGACTATTATCATTAAAAAAATATATTTAATTTTATATTGTAAACTGTGGCAGCAACCGAAACGGTTCTTAGTTTCTTATTTTAATTTGTTTGTTTTTTGGTTCTTTTCGTAACTTTTTTCAGGAAAAGCGGTCCTATTTGGCGTGTACCCAAATAAATACTATTGAAGAGAGGGAATTGTAGGGATTTTTTTTTCATTAATGTGTGTTGGTAATTTTTTTTGGATCAACAATTTGCAAGTTTTGCATAAAAACATATTGTTATCAACAAATTGTTAGTTGCTATGATAAACCTCTTATTATTGATATTAAGAGCTCAAACCTAGGCAATATATTTTTAATGTTACCTTGAAAAATATTTTCTATTTATTTAAAAGAAAATCTTTTTTTGGCCAGTCTTTTGTATATAATAAGTATTACAGCTCTAAGATATCCATTAAACCCCTGCGTTTGATCTTTATGTTAGCATAAAAAAATTATATCTTAATTAGGCAGCTGTAATATACGCGAGCAAAAAGCATTGCCGCTGCTGCTTGTAACGAACAAACATTATTAGCGAAGCGTTTCTAATGTATATATGTACACTGGTTTTAAAACATTGTTTACCACAATATATCGTAGCCAGTATCGGTAACCAGTACGGATATTGACACTCTCTGGACGCTGCTTTCGCTTGTTATCATAGCCGAGGCCTAAAGCTACATTTACATAAATTCTGTACGTGTAATTGCGCAGTTACTTAATGCTCCTCATGTTTATGTTAAATTCCTTTACTTTTAGGACAAAACCGCGCTTATTTAATTTTTAGTAAATGATTCCTGTAATTATATACTTTATATAATTTTAAATTGGCTAAATGTTTTAATCTTTATTGGTAGAGTCCGCACGTTTAGTAAAGAGGCCACCGACGTCATTCTTATCTACGCGAACTCTATTTTAATCGGGGTTTCGAGGGCTTCGTATCGTTACCTAGGAAGTGGGCATTTTAAAGGTTAGTTTTAAAAAAATAAATAACATTTTAAATACAGGAAGAGGAAATAAGAGGAGATTTTGCGCAGAAAATAATGACGTCGGTGGCCTCTTTACTAAACGCGCGGAACCTATTAGAAAAAATTATAGCCTATTATAACTACTGAGCCACAGCAACGCGTGACTAGGTAATTTTTAAATATGATTTTTTAATATTTAAGGTGTTTTTACATATTTAGATTTAAGGGTATTTTAGGAATGGTAATTAAAAATCTGCTTACTCTTCTTTAAAAAACTTGGATAAGTTAGTTCCGGTTGGTAAATATCGCTACGAAAACTTTAACATCTTGTATCACTCAAACGATTAGGACTTCAACTAAGGTATATTGCATTATATCGTTCTATTTTAACCCAAGAAGTTTGTGGTCGCATTTTGTACACACCTTTTAGATACATTCGGGTGGCCTTAATAAAAAAATATTCAGTATTAAAATTTTTGTTTCGAATAAAACGTTTAATCTAAAATATCTCAAAAACTGTTGTTCGAAATAATATTTACCAAGAATCCACAAAAAAAACAGGAATTCTTTACGTGAGCTATAATTTACAGGATATTTTCTAACTTCGGTACAAAACCTAAGGGGGCAATTTTGGATAACATTTGGTACACTTATTTAATGTAATAAGGCGCTTGTAAAGCTTTACCTAGATTAATATTATTGAGTTCAGTAGCGTCTCAGTGGGCACCACAGCCAATATTATGGAGAAAAAAAAAAGGAAATATGGGAGACCAAGAAGTTGCATTCTTAATTGCTTAATTGGAAAAATATAAAGAAAACTTTATGAAAAGTCAATGGGGTACTTTTTTCTCAGTAATGTTGGTTGTGGTTTTCAACAAGACGCTACTGGAATACCGCCTTATACTAAATAGGTATACCAAATTTAATCCAAATCGGTAAATGCGTTTAAAAGATATTTAAAAAATACTAAATTTAAAAAAACACTAATGTCCAGTATCCAGAAATATAGCAAGTCAGAACATATTATGTCCATAGGAACTTTTTCTATCGTAAAAAAAAACAAAAAATCACGCTACTAAGTTTTATACCGTTATTACAAAACACTTTGTATGGTAGCAAAAAAAGCCATTTTTAACTTAAGCAAAGAACTGCAGTGGCTTCCTCTGCATTTTAAAACAATGTAAACTGTAACTCTGTAAAATCCTTCAATCTCGAATATAGTGAAAAATATTTAATTACTAAAAAGAATATTTAAAAATAACCAAAATAAAACAAAAACTTTGACAGCATGTGTCTCGTAAATAATCAACTTTTAGACAAAAGTGGATTAAGTTGACACATTGTATTTAATTTAAGGAACTTGTAGCAGTATTTTTATGAGGCCCTGTCTAATTTAACCATCATACATTTAACAATTAAATAAATGCACAAAGCAACATAATTAATAATAGCACATTTTTTACCAAAAAATAGATCTTGACCACTCCTTATTGTAATGAATATTCAATATCAACAAAAGCGGTTTCAATACATTACATTAACATTAGCAAATGCGATAAATATTTACAGTTAAATAGAGTACTTAACTAAATAACAATGATATTACCAAACAATATATGGGCAGGGTAATACTATTGAGCCGCGTGTACAGGGTGTTTTTATGGATTATCTTAGTTATTACTGGAGCTATAAAAAACTGATATAGGTGTTATGGGCTCGATTTTGAAGAAACTAAAAATGGCGTATAACTACGCTATTTATTATTTTTTTCTAGGAAATACGAGAGGAAATTGAAAAATTAACGTGTTTGATTTTGCCCTATCTATCCTTTAGTACAATAAATAGCAAAAAGTATAAAGACATTTTTGTAATAGTTTTTACGTATACTCTGCAGAAAGTATTTTTATAAAGGGTTGCGTTAAAAAGTTACCATGCTAACTAAATGTTTTTTCCTTTAAAACACCCTGTATATTCTTTTTTACCTAATAATAGCCTTTGTCACTACCTTAACAAGTATATATGTAACATCCTATTATTATCTCTTGTAGTTTTTTTAAGACTTAAATTTAATTAGTTGTTTTTAAGCGTACTCCGTATAAACACCTTATTTTACAATAATATTTTAAAATAATAATTAAATAAAATTATTAAAATATTTTTAAGGATTTATATTAACCCTAATATTCTTATAAAAGTATAAACCCAATGAACAAAAATTAATACCTACATACATATGTATATGGGAATCACTAAAATATTTCTGTTTTTTATATAATATAGTTATATAAAATTAAACCGCTTTTAAGCCTGTTATTTCAACAAATTATAAATTTATTTTGAAATTTAAATAAACTAAATTAAAAATATGTTAAAAAAACGCTATGAATTTTAAAGAATATTACTCGTTTTAAAAAATATGCTATTAGACCTAAGAACCTAATGCCATCATCCACATAAAACTAAATTTAAAAAGTTAGAAGTCAATTTACACGAATTTGGCTTTTTCACAAAACCACACATTTTTACTGTGTTTATACTTAAAAAGTTTATTAAGGTTAGTATACATTTTTAAAAATAGCCTCATCAATATACTTAAATAATATTTTAAAATATCATTGTAAAAGAAAGTGTTTATACGGGGTACGCTCAAAAACAATTATTAAAATTCAAATATTTAAAAAACCACAGGAGATATTGATACGATATTATATATATTTGTTATCGTAGTAACAAGGGTTATTATTTATTAAAAAATATTCAGGGTGTTCCATAAGAAAAACACCAAATTGGTATCGGTATTTTTTACCACAACCCTGTTTAAAAAATCAAATACTTTCTGTAGATTCTATGTAAAAAGTTCTACAAAAAATGTTTTTATAGTATTTTTGCTATGTGTTGTATTAAAGGATATATAGGGTAAAATCAAAAACGTCAATTTCTTCATTTTCCCTCGTATCTCCTAAATAAATAAATTTTTTTAAATTTTAAGTAAGTCATTTTTAGTTTTTTTTTAATCGGGCCTAGAACACCTACATCAGTTTTTTGATAGCTCCAGTAATGACTAAGATAACGACGCGACAGCCCAATTAAATGGATAAATGCCATGTAAGTATAACATTGGTGTTGTTTAATTTATGGTATTTTTCTTAAGAAATAAAATAATTCGAAGGGGAAGCTATTTTAAGTTAAACTTTATCGTGAACATGAGTGTCTTTGAATTGTAACAAAACTAAGTTACTGAGATAAGCAGTATTAAAAGTTTTGTTCAAGGATGAAAGAATTTACTGTTGTTGATGGCAGGCAAAAAATTAGGATTTTAAAAAGTATAGCCAGAAGCTACAAAAATAAAGATTAAATAAATCTGGAATTGATGCGGACTTTTTAATGGTTTAATATTTTAATACCATTAACATTATTATTTATAAGAAAAAACAAAGAAAAAAATAATTAAAATTTACTACAAATATTTTACCGGCGCGGCGTATTTGTGACGTCAAAATAAAGTTTATTTATGAATTATGTCCTAAAATTTACCCCTTCCGAGCTAGAACTATTAGTTGCTTTTTTTCTTTCTGTTAATAAAAGTAAAAAACCAATTTTAGGAAGGATACCGAGATTTTTTTATAAGCTGCACTATTAGGTCGAAAACAATCTTATTTTATTTATTACAAAGTTTAAAAAAAAGTCATTAAATATATCCAAAGCTTTTGACCAGGTCTGGCATGGCGCACTTCTTAATAAACTTTCCTCCTATGGTCTTTCAACTAAACTCTGAACTTGGCTCTCTAGTTATCTATCTGATCGACGTATATCAGTTATTGTGGACGGCCATTCTTCAAGCTTTTACCAATTAATGCTGGAGTGCCTCAGGGCTCAGTTCTGGCACCAACATTGTTTCTTCTTTACATCAACGACCTTCTCTCGTCCACAACTAATTCCATTCATAGTCATCAAAGCAGAGCGATGCAGATATCTCTTTCGCAGGATCTTCATTTAGTGTTGGATTGGGGCGTCAAAAATCTCGTCCATTTTAATGTATCCAAAACACAATCATGTTCCTTGTCGCGAAAAGAGTCATCAAATACTCATTCTCTACTTATGAGCCGCAAAGTTTTACAGAGCAAAGACACCTTAAATCTTGCAGGCGTCACATTTAAAAGTAACCTTAACTGGCATAAACACATTGTATCTATAGCCCCGGCAGCTTCAAAAAGCTTTGATTTCTTTTTCGAGCCAAAAGTATTTTTCCCCTTTTAATTTATACATTTTATATAAATCCGACCTCCCTTGGAATATAGTTCTCATATCTGGGGTATAGCCCCACACAACCCTAAGCATTCTTGATTCTATTCAAAGAAGAGCTATTTGTCTCATTCATGAACCTTCACTTACAGAAAGGCTTCTTTCTCTTGCCCATCGTCCGGCTGTGGGGAATTTATCGCTTTTTTATAGGTATATCGACAGCTTTTGCTCTGAAGAATTGTCCAGTATAGTTTCTCCACTCACGGTTTCCCGCAAAGAAACTCGTGGATCCGCGCGTATGCATCCCTACACGGTCCAACTGGACAAGCCCCGAATTTTTCACTTTTTTAGTTCTTTTATCCCTAGAGTTTCTAGAATATGGAACCTTCTGCCCGCGGAGGTCTTTCCTTTCCCCCAAATCTTCAACTATTTAAGTCCCGTGACAACAAACTCCCTCTTACGTCGCTTAAGACGGTACGTTAGTATTTAGGCTTTTAGCCTTCGTGGTTTGTCCAAAGATTTAAAAAAATGAAACAAAAGAACAAGGTACAAAGTTATATTTATTTAAGCGGTTAATTGATCATGTGTTTTGTCTTTTTACCCATATTCTTTTTAAACGAAATTGTGTCTCCTCAATCAAGTATTTTATTTCTTCAATCAAAATATTTATATTTGCATCTTAACATTTTAAACATAATGTTCAATTAGTAGTTTTGAAGCCTCGGAATAACTCGCTGATGCAGGGCCCGTACCGGTTTTCCAAGGTATGTCTGAATGTGGTAGACAATGCATTATTAATAGTATTTAAAGAAAAAGTGTTTAAGACTTCTATTTAATGTTTACACTTGAAAACGTATAGAGATAGTACTGCCCGAAACGTTGCTTAAATAAATGAAATAAAAACAATTATACGGCGAAACTCTTCTTCTTTTAATACCAATAATAATGCATTGTCTACCACATTTAGACATACGTTGGGAAGCTGGTACGGACCCGGCATAAGCGAGTTATACTAATTAGTAGGGCTGGCAAAAACCGGAAAAAAACAAAACCGGTTAACCGGTTTTAAAAAAACCGGTTTCGGTTGAAACCGGTAAACCTGTAAAACCGGTTTTAAAAACCGGTTTTTAAAACCAAAAACTGAGAACGGTTTTCAAAACCGATACACCGAAATCGGTTTTTAAAACCGAAAACCGAAAACGGTCTTTAAAACCGAAAACGGTTCTCAAAACCGAAAAAGGCTTTTCTAAAACACAGTTAACAGAAAATCGGAAAGTAATTCTTCTCTACTAATCGTTTTTGCGTTGATTACGGATTTGTCCATGAGCTGTGGTGTTAAGTGATAATCATTATTCATCCTAGAATATTCGCCAAAAGAAATTAGGTAAATATAAATAGGAATAAAAATATAACATCCCTGTTAATAAAATGCAAGATTCTAAAAGGTGATGTAAAAATTCGATACATACATACATAATTTATTTTTTCCTCTTTATTTAAAATTGGTATTTTATTTTCGGTGTTTTTTCTTGGTTTATTGGTTAATAAAAAAACAGAAAGGGAAAAGTGGTAATTTTTAAATTTTAATTTAGTGTATTAGTATAGTAAATTGTAGTTTTTATTTTATAATACCATTAAATTTACCCCTTTATTTCAAACAATTCTTAATAGAAACATTTTCTTCTAAAATGCGCCGTTTTCTGGTTATTTGCCTGTCTAAAGTTAAATGAACCACCCTGTATAATCTGTCAACCAATAACCGATTTTACAAAATGAACGGTTTTTTTTTTTAGATATAAACCGCAATCAACCAAAAACCTATTAATTGATATTCGAAGAACCGCTTTTCTATTTTGGTCCGATTATCCAAAAACCGATATTCGAAAACCGATTATCGGAAAAACCGGTATTTGAAAACCGCATTTTTAAAACCGGTTAACCGGTATTCGAAACCGGTTTTCGAATACCGGTTTTCGGTTTTGGCCAAAACCGCGGTTAACCAAAAACCGGTTAACCGAAAAACCGTTTTCGGTTGCCAGCCCTACTAATTAGACATCGCGTTAGAAATGTTAAGATGCAAATATTAAGTATTTTAATTAAATAAATTAAATATTTAATTAAGGAGAAACAATTTTGTTTAAAAAGAATATGGGTATAAAGATAAAACACATAATCACTTAACCGCTTAAATAAGTATAACTTAATATATTACGGGTGGTTTTTAAGAAACGAAAACTTATTACATATTATTATAATTTTACACCCCCTTAACATTATTATTTATTATTGTACAAAATAAACTAAAATCTCAGTTTGTTTGGTTGATTCTGTAGTTTTCTAATCAGTAATTGGATATTCATTATCTTATATGATATACAGGGTACGACAATAAGTATATTTTTTATTAATAAAACACATTCTGTTTATTATATTATCACCAAAAAGATCTTTTAAAAAACTTTTAAAAATACCACATTTAGTATGCCTATCTTAATTAGTTTTCGAAATATGACCATCCAAATCTGAAGAACAACTTTTATTTATTATTAGACGTGTAATAAATTTACAATTTCCTAACTTTTATTATTTTTAAATGTATAAAATAAATAAAAAACTGTTTAGTTGGGTACATTTTGTAGTATTCGTATCCTTCATCAGAATGCCTTTATCTTTTAAGATATACAGAGTATTTTTGTTTTAATGGAAAAACCTTGTGATTTATAAAAAAAAAACTTGCATCATTGCTTACACTTAAAAGTTGCAAAAAGTAGCAAGGCGATTGTTAGTACAAAAAATGATAAAAAAATTGTAAAAAATCTCTGACAAATGTAGAGAGATTGCGCGAGACTTTGCATCGGAATCACAACAATAACTTTTATAATTTGAATTCTTTTACTTTTTTTAGTAAACTGGGCTAATAATAAACTAAGTAGATTAAATATTGTATATTTAGATTAACATGGGTAGAAATATTATAAATTATTGCAATTTTTGCGACAAAGCTAAAACACTTTTTATTAAATATTTAATTATTTTTAGTTATATTATTTTCATTTATTTTTAAAATAACTTTTTCAGTTTCTTATAAACCTAGTACAGTACCTTTTATAATTTTTTGTACATGTAGTATGGAGTATCTACTTTGAAATACACAGCATAAGCCATTAAAATTTCAAAGTTGCTTTTTGGCCAAAATAATGAAGTTCTAGTCCATAGTGGTACGACCTGAAACATGCCCAGCAAATGAAATCATACGTTGATCGGATATCGCCGATGTTCCCCAAGCCAAGCTATGTGTTTACGGACGTCACCTTTTATTACGTATAAAAATGAAGAGTTAGTTGTTAAAGGTTACTTGTTGTATTAGAAAAAGTAATTTATTAAGTAATAAAAAGTGTAAAATTAATATTATTGTTACATCTTGTAAATAATATGTGAGTTCAACTTACGGATAGATTGTTATTTTCTTATTTAAGTTTTTTTTTAATTATGATTTTGAGAAATCTAATGTTTGTTTACTTGTTAAAATGCGGTGCGGGGTATGTGATCGGCCACGAAGCGGTGATATTAAGCCTATGATATTTGATTACAGCAGTACATTTTAAAACCGAGACACGGCCGTGCTACTGTGCAGGACTCGGTGTGATTATGTGTGGTTAAACCTTGAAACGTGCGTGGTATATTTGTGTCATCGTACAACTGTTTGATTAAATATAAAATTTTTGCACCGCATTCCCCAACATTTCACCAGGGAAACGCACGGCCACGGGCTTGTTGCGGTAATGTGAGGCCCAACCTTTATTTTAAGGCTATGTAAAGACCAAGCTTAACCTAACAAAGGTGGTAGTTTTTAGTTGCACAACCGATGCCTATGAATAGTTGCGTCGGTTATAATTCGAGCACATTGATTTATGTGTGTACACCTACCAGCTTCGAAGGTGCCAGTAAGAACTGTCCCGGCAACTGTCTTTACAAGTTACTGGTACGAGTAACCATACCAATGGCTTTAAATACGTTTTTATTATTAAATTAAAACATATTTAACAATTAAAAGTTGGGTAAGATAACAAGCTTTTAATACAAATATAGTTTATAGTTTACATTTCCTAAAAATAAATTATTTTTTATGTATTCAAAATCCTTAACCAATATAGCAAGTTTTATATTATATTTACTTTTAAGGTGTAGTTTGTGTCATTAAATAATAAATTAGAAAAAAGTGTTGACGGTAAATTAAACAAAAAAAATCCCCCATATTATCAGGTTCAGTATTTATATATTGTTAAATTTTAATTGTCTACGCAATATCCATATGAAAAGGTAAATAAAAAATTACCCAATGTATAATATTTAATTCCATATTTTGAATTAAACAATATTTTGTTTTACTAGTATTAGGTAATATGTTTTATTTAAATTTATTTATAATTAAAAGATAATTACAGAATAATTTGTACAAACTTTTATAAAAGCATCGTTAAAAAACCTAACAGTGCATTAAATACAATTAAATTATAAAGCATCTTTTTTCTTATATATATAAATCCATTTTTGTTTTCACAGTTTTTTTTCACTGGTTTGTGTGTTGTGTAGGTGTGTGTGTGTCTGTGTGTATTTATATTTTATGACACTGGATAAAACGCACTGGTTGTTTTTTTTTTTAATATATTGTAAAGGCCACCAAGATAACGGTATGTTTTGACACAGTTGCCTAATGTTACATTGTACCACTCTAGTACTTTAAATAACTAAATGTAATTATTATTTTTTTGTTTTATTACTTATTTAGTTTTTTTTGTTTTTCTGCCTTCTGTATTTTTAACTTTCCTTTTGTATTTTTAAAAAATATCTTTGGATATATATATTTTTTTATTTCGTTTTTTGTTTACAATAATTCTTTGGTAGCTTATAATTGAAATTAAAACCTTGATCCAAAAATTTCTTACTTTCTGAGCCACAATTTCCAAGGTTTCCGAGACAATTTCACTGGTATTAAAATCTTTTTTTCCAGTTCAAAACGAACACCACAAAAAATAATTGATAACTCATTTTTGTATGTTGGTAACTGAGAACTATCAAAATAAATAGCCCTTATGTTTTTAAAATTGGATAATAAAAAATAGGAACATATAGGTTGAAATAAATATTTTTAGGGCAATATTAATTTTTATATTAGAAAATATAGTCTTTGTGGCAGTGAAAAAAAATTTAAGCTACTCATTATGAACTTCAAATTTGTGTTTTAGTAAAACACAACTTTTTGACCTCAGGTGTTGTCATTTTAGGTAAAAAAAAATTTCTGTCCACCCCAATAAACAACATATGAAATGTTTGAAAAAAAACACCAAAAGCCACTTTTCATAAGGATTAAGCTGAGTCATTTTATGTTAAAGAAATGTATGGCAGGCTTAATACTGTTTTTTGTTTTGTTTAAGCAACGTTTTTAAATTATAATAAATAATTAATATCCCTATTTTAGATTTTAAGTCTAAAAATATTCTTTTTTACGTCCTTTAAAAAAATATGTTTTTTAATCGTTACCATGAACTTAAAATACTCCATTTTAGTACACTACATAAAGTGTTAAAAAAGTGACTTCATTTAACACTTTAGCTTTTTTCACGCTCTAAATTAGTGTTTTGTTTCAATGCCCACTACTTAAACTTAAATATCACTTTATGCAATGTAAAAGCAAACGCGATATTAACTGAACCAAACGGTGAAGTTACCTTTGATTTCGTCATTATTCTTTTAGTTCATGTGTCACTAGTTTTTAAATTTGACATTTATATATTGAAAATTATTAGTATAATGAATTTGGATGACTAAGAAATTGAAAAGAAATTTATACGGTTTTAGTATTATTTCTACAAAAGTAAGTACATACAAATTTTAAAAATTAAATAATAAATGCCTAGGTATGAAGAGGATAATTGTCTCTTAAAAAATAAGGACGCTTTTTGTTGAAATATAATGGCTGTGCTGCAAAAATTAAATATAATAAGATTAGCTAAATAAAACATGCATAAAATGGTAATTAGGGAAATTTTTATACGGTCGTGGAAAAAATATAACATGTAACACATGCATAAAGTGTCTTTTTTACTCATGGAATTGCCGCACTTGCCTAACGGCTCGTCCTATCAAACTTCGCATTTGTAAAAAAGTATCACTTTATGCACTTGTTACATAAATTACTATAAAAATATATTGGTTTGTATACCTAAAGGCTAAACTTAAAATCGTTACCGCGTAAATGTATGCGATTTCTCTGGTTGCAGTTTTCTATTGAGTGTATATACTGTGATGTATCCGAAATTTATCTTATCGGTCTCACATTCTTGGTGCGCTTGTGAAGCACTACCTTATATTTGATTTTAAAAGGACTTTGCATTTATATACCGTAATGGATTACTGCTTATATTATACTTCTTGAAAAATATTTTTCAATTTTTAGCAAATGTGTTTCCTATTTGCTTAAGTTATTTTGAAAAAATTAATAAAAAAGTAAAATAAAAAAACTGTAATCAAATTTATATTTATTTTTTTTTGTAGATCCTAACAGTTTAATGCTAAACCTATTATATTTAACCAGAAGCAACCAAAAGCAGAAACAAACAATATATATATATATATATATATATATATATATATATATATATATATATATATATATATATATATATATATATATATATATATGTTAGTTCGTAGAGTTTCACGGATAGATGAATATGTAGAGTGATCATTCCGGAAGTATATCCGTTGGTCGTTTGTATTCCTTGCGGAATTTTACCAACTTAAGATATAATCGCCAACGTGGAGACATGCCTATCATCGATGGAAGAACAAGCTGCAGAACAGATTAGACAAGACGTGGCAAAAATACTAAGAACAACCAAGCACCCACAAGATAACATGACCTTCAGCGAACGACAAACTCTCAAAACCCTCAACAACAACAAGGAGATTACCATAGTGCCAGCAGATAAAGGAAACGCCACTGTCATAATGGACACAAAAGAATATCAACAAAAGATCCGAAACTCTTCTCGACGACCCCTGCTACAAACCAGTCAAAAACGATCCTACCACGTACCTGGAGAAAACCACCAAAGTAAAAATTAACGCTGCACCAATTGATGCCGAACTTAAGAAAAAAACAATCCCTAGGGAGAAATCCAGCCGATGCCCCAAGTTTTATGGTTTGCCCAAAATCCACAAGCCAGATGTTCCCCTTAGACCCATAGTCAGCGCCTCCAATTCACCAACTCAAAAACTGGAAAAACATCTAGCAAGCATTCTACAACCACTAACGGAGAAAGCCGATTCATATGTGAAGAACTCAGCCCATTTTACCCAAACACTTGACTCACTGAAACTGGATAAGGACGACATACTTGCAAGCTTTGACGTCAAGTCACTTTATCCTAACATACCTGTGGATGAAGCACTACAACTAATAAAGGACAACGAAGATCTTCTAAATTATGTGACGGAACTTGCACGACATTGTTTCAAAAATGCGTATTTCAGTTTTAACTCTCAAATCTACCGCCAAACGGATGGAGCAGCAATGGGATCTTCCCTCTCACCAGTCGCCAACCTGTTTATGACTTATTTCGAGAAGAAAGCCATAGAAATAGCTGACCTAAAACCCAAACTATGGATTAGATATGGTGAATGGTGATCTACAACACACAGTCTATAGAAAACCAACCCACACAAACAGATACCTAAATGCTGAGTCTCACCACCACCCATCACAAATTCAAGGAGTCGCCACTACATTAATCTCGAGGTCAATAAAACTAACTGACGACATCAACAGAGATAATGAAATTAGCAACATAAGAACCGCCCTCAGACAAAATGGCTATAAACCCAGCATGATAAGAAGAGCTATCAATTAACAGACTAACGTGCAGCCAAGGAAAGAAGACCCTTCAGACAGCAAGTTAACAACTGTTCTTCCATACGTTAAAGGTACCACAGATAGAATAGGTAGACTTCTCCGCAAGCACAACATTAAAACAATCTACAAACCCCAGCAGACCATCGGATCCACACTTAGAAACCCCAAGGACAAAGTAAAACTGGAAAACCAGGAGTCTACAGCATCTCATGCGGCACCTGCCATCAAACCTATATATGCCAGACAAACAGAAGAATTTCTGCTAGGCTAGAAGAACATAAACTAGCCATACGAAATAAACAAATTACACCTACCAGCAGCTTGGAAAACCCTCATAACACGAAAAACTGAATTAGCACAACCAACAACACATGACGACGCGCCACGGACTAGTGCACACATCTCACATCTCTGACACGAAACAAACACCGAAACCAACCACGCGGTACAATCTTCGATCACGCAACCGTATATATATATATATATATATATATATTTATATATATATATATATATATATATATATATATATATATATATATATATATATATATATATATATATATATATATATATGTACAGTGATCATTCCGGGAGTATATCCTTTGGTCGTTTGTATTCCTTGCGGAATTTTGCAGACGTTTCGCCAATTTGGCATTTTCAATGTTATCTAACTGGTGTCAGATGATTGACTGAGGCTGAGGCTTTTCTCTGTGGTGGTTCCTTTTATAAAATACTATTTTAATTTTAACGTTTTGGCTCTCCGGTATGAGAGGCAGAACTTATTAGTAGAAATTTCCATATACAGTTAGTGTCAAAATTTAACGTCTTGATAAAAATGCATATTTTTACCCATGCCTGATATATTGTTTAGATCTGGTTTCTTTTCTTTACCTTTGAAGTTTGAATTGCATAATTAGAATTTAAATATTAGTATTTATCTAAGAGATACGAGGAGAAATTGAAACATTGTCATTTTTGACTTTACCCTCCATATCCTCTAATTAAACAGATAGCGAAAAACCATGAGGACAGTTTCTTTTTGTGGAACTTATTACGTAGTTGTACAAAAAGTATTCGATATTTTATTCGAACTTGAGTTAAAAAAGTGCGGTAATAACTTTATGTTTTTTAGTGGAACAATTTGTATAAATTGTAACTAATTAATAGTCATTATTACGACGATACCAAATATACATTAAATAGTGCCAGTCTCTTTTTTATTGGTTTTATTACTTCAATTTTGGTTTTTGTTTTTAATTGAGCCCTGTGTAAACACTTTATTTTACAATATTTTTTTAAATATTATTTAAATGTTATAACTGAGTTTTCGATTTGGAATAACCCTAATTTTGTGAGCACTTTCTATATAATAGCATACAGAGTTTAGTAATTTATATATTTTATTTAATATTTTCGGAATTAAAGAAAACGTATTAAACGTAATTTAAAAAAATATAATGTAATGAAATAGTTTTAAGGTTTAAACTTTAAATCTGTAACGCATTCGTTTCCAGTGTGGTGTAGCGTTACGAAATTTTGATTATGCTTATGGTATCTGTTTCAGTGCACTTTGTGTAGCGATACGAAACGTGGCTTATAGCACCTGCCTCCAGTGCCGTTAATAGAGTGAAAGAAAATTTCAAAAATGGTTCAAGTATCCCAGGCAGAGGTCAGTGCACAAAAAAGGGACATTTTTTGTGTGGTGTAGCTGCAAGAAGCTACCAACGTAGTTACAAAAGCATGAAAGCTATGCTTTACCTTAAGTAATGAAAGGAAGTTCACTGAGATATGGAAATTCAGGAAAATAGTAACAGATCACCAAGATCTTTGCTAAATGAATTCCAGAGGCAAAATGTTTACGACATATGGTAAAAGTGTGTTATTCAGAGATTTGGACCTATAAAGATATCTTAAATTTGTAAGAAATCGGATCGTAAAAATAAAGAGTGTAAGAAGCAGGAATAGACTGTAGAAGCAGTGAAAGCCGCAGCTCTATTATGAAGAAGTGCCTTAATTTATGGTGTCTTAAATATTAGGCTAAAGAACGATTTTGAGGCCCTGAGAAAGCTAAAGATATGGGTAAATTGGCTCGAGGAAGCAGTAGCTTGATGTTGACAAAGAAAATTATAGTTAAATGCAAATAAGGGTAAAGTCATAAAAGTAAAATATAACTATTGATAAAGGTATTATATTATATTTATTTGTTATCGTAGTGACAAGAGCTATGAGCTATTAAAAAATATATACAACTGGTTTTATAAGAAAAGCGCAAGGGTGCCACCGTAACTTTTTCATACCCGATATAAAAAATTAAAAACTTTCTACAAATTCTACGTAATAAGGTCTACAATAATTATTTTTTGGTTTTTCGCCCTTCTATAATAAAAGATATAAAAGGTAAAATTAAAAACAACAATTTTTATTCTCCTTTTATTTTTTAGATTAATCATTTAATCTAAATCCACCTTTTATTAATACCCGATATAGACCATAAAAACGCCCAATTTTGCCTACTCTGTACTTTAAAAAATATGTTTTTCATATAATAACTCCTTTATTTGTAAAATGCTTTTAAAATATAATATTTTAATAAATTTTAAATTCTGGTTAAAATTGCATAAAATGTAAACGGCTTAAAAACCTAATCCAATACTTAACTTTAATAAAAAATGTAATTATTATTATTTTAATTTAAATTACTTATTATGCAGACTAAGATTAAAAGTACTTTTTTATGTAATTTAAAGATAATTTTAAAAATTCTTCTAAACTACGTTTTTTAAAATTAAAAAGTTTTATGTAAAGTTTTACAGTAAACGCTTAAAAGTTGGACACATAAAAGCAAATGTTTTTTGAAATATTCATTTTTGACAATTACCTTTGCTCATCTAATAATCTTACCATTAACTATGACACCTGGCCCATGGGTGGCGGTTGAAGAAATAATAATTAAAACTAAATGAAGGGTACAGGGAAAAACACCGTCATGGCATTTTTGGACGAAACAGACCGACACTAACCATTCGCTACATTTGAAGGAATACAATTCATATTTGATTTCAGTTTTGGTGAAAAGCCCTACCAGTGCATTAAAAGTAAGGTAAAATATTCTGCACGTGTTTGAAAACACTCCGTAGTTGCTTTATGTCTCGCGCCAGACAAAACGTTTACCGACGCCGCGGCGGGAGATAATTTGGTTTTTTGGTCATTGGACACTTTCTATATGCCTATAATTCCCACTGGCATTGTTGAAAATTATTTACATTTTCGATTTTAATGGGTAAACTTTAATTTGCATTCTTCTCAAAATCCACCTTTATGCAATGACGAGATTTTTCCCATGTCTTCTTCAAATGAAAACATTAAAAATTAAAGTCGGTGGACGACGTTTTTTAAACGATATTGCAGTGTGATTTTTTAATCTATAATAATATTATAAAAAGTTAAATCTGTTACTTTGTTTCTTTCTTTGTAGCCGCTATTTTTCGAAAATACTAAACCGATCATAGAATTGTTTTCACAATCAGAAAGCTACACTATTCAGGAGTGTTAAAGGCTATATTATTAGGAATAAAGTTTATAGAAAAATAAAATTAACGCTCAACGAAGTGGGCACGGGTCTGCTAGTTTAAAATAAATTTACAATTTACTTACAAAATAGTTCTAAGTTAAACATATTTACATACTTAGAGTACCCGCCGAATTCTAATTTTATATGCATATTTTTAAATGTAATTAAATATACAATTATAATAATTATTTAAATCAAATGGTCACACCAGGATTAAAAATTTCTTTTATAGCAAAAATTGTTCAAGCAAAACAAATATTAAAGAGTTATTTTGTTTGATTTTTTTAAATTTTATTTTAAATTTTGCAGGCCCCAAGATTTATTTTTAAAACACACGGTGGTTCAAATATTTTACCCGTTACCCCACTTTTTGGTAATTTTATTTAATTTTTATTATTTAATTTCTTAACTACCGCGCGTGAGCCGTATACCATTATTGATTTTTAAGTTACTGGCTAAGCAGAGGTGATTACTAAAAAATTTGTTTTTAATTATTTTAAGAATATTTTTTAATGCGTACAATTTTTGGCGGTCACTGTATTTTATTGGTCATTACTACTTACCATAATAGTTTGACTACCGGAGATTAAAATAGATATATTAAACTGACAAATTATATTTGAAGTTGAGAAATTTTAGAATAATAATATATAGGATCAGCTTGGTTAAAAGATTAATAGGCAATGCGTAAAAAAGAGATGGTTTAAGGCAAGTAGAATACCAATAGGTAGAGATGAAATAAATAATTTTGGTTGCAACAGCAATCCTAGTATTAGTAAAGAAAGAACTTTGCAGCTTTCGCGAACCAGAGCTACTTTTTGTGAAACGAAAGGTGCCATAAACAAACCCGTCATAGTCCGCTTAGTTTCTGAGCTACACGATGGTTTTGAAAATTGCATTTTCAGGTACCTCTTGTACCTCAGTTGGCTAATAACGTATTAAAAAGGTAAAAACTTATTCTTGTATAATTTTATTTGCAGAATGCAGTGGCGTAGTCAGATTTTTTTTTAATGTTATTGTTTTTGAATAATTGACCAATGTTGGTTTTTGTTTTAATAATATACCCTGTATATAAGTTAACCATGTGCTTACAAGTACAAGTACTTACTAATAAAAATAGCTGAATACCAGCTTATTATTTTCACAGAAGACCTGAAAGATTTACCGCCACTTAAGCAAGAAATAATTACATTTTTGATTTTATCAAAAATAAAGGTACTCGTAAGCAAAATTTTTATTTTAAAAAAATAAAAATGGTATTTTTGATCCAGTACTTTTAATATATATTTTATTAATTCTTATAAAGTATAATAATTTATGACAAAAATCTGGAATTTAGTTTTTCAACCCATCTTTAGGTCTTATGTATTTCTATAGATATTGTAGCCTTTTTCTATTGTTAGTTAGTATTAAAACAATTTAAAAATAAGTAATATTTGAATCGAATAAGCCAAAGCGCAACCTGTTGACTAATTCATTTTTTTTTATTTCTTTAAAGCTTTTATAACTTTATATTAATACTTTGAAAGTTATGAACTTCAAGCCGAGAAAGTTTATGAGCACGAAGCTAACCTTTTTGTTTTAGCAGAGGTTTATTTACCAAAACTTTCATGGTTACAGGCTGCTTTATTTATGAAAATAATATTAGGATATTTAAAACAATACATGTAAATTAGGGCGGATTATGGCTAATTAGTACAAAAAATAAAATTGTTTAGTCTAACAAGGACGTAGCTAAGGTTTTCAAATTATTTTCTCTAAAAACTGTGACTTGATACCCGTCACCAAATATACAGAGTGATTTTCGGTAAGTGTTCTATTAAAAGATCTTTGAAACAACTTAATAATTTTAAAATGTTTGTGCTAGCTTTAACCTGTAACCACAGACGACGGTTTATTTTGACTCCTCAGTAACAGCGATTTATACAAGGTGATCAAACTTAAGTCAGTACTATTGCTTACTTGGTAATTATTGGCGATACGAAGTCGGTTAGATTAGAGAAGTAGTAGTATTTAATTCGTTGATTGACGTGTTGCCAACAGAAAAACTTTTAATCTTTAGGTTCCTCATTGGGTCTGATATTTCCAAAATATCTTATTATTTTTTTTTACCTAAAATTACGTATTTTACATAATGCTTAAAACCTAATAGGTTTAAAATGATTTAATAAAAATGTTTTTTTGAACATTTAACTTTTTTTGCCAGAAGGTTTTTTTAATCATGTAAAAAGTGCCATTCGATGATTCTATTTAGTGACGTTTATGGTGGTACTGGCGATAACTTGTGTTGTTGGAGGATATTGGAATAATGTCCAAAAATAATTCACCATGTACAATAGATAAAATGCAGATCAGGAGAGCAAAAGTATCCCAATGCGAGGCACCACTGTATGAGCTAGAATGCATATACTAGTAGTATTATTTGTTGATTGAAAATATTACTTTATTAATTGCAATATAGGTGTAAAAAATTATAAACAAACATATTACTGTTCTAGATTAATGTTATTCAGAATACTTGGGTCAATTGCATCAAAGACCGACAGTTATTATTAGATAAAACGGTTTTTTTTAAGGGAACAATTGACCTACAGAAAACCTACTCTACACAAGATGTCTATTTGATAGAATTAAAATAATTTGATCTAATCAAAATAGGAACATTAAAAAATATTTTTTAAAAGATATTTTAATTCAAAATAATTATTCCCTTGATTTTATACACAAATGTTACCTTAAATTTCAAAATCAAAACCAAAGACAAAATCAAAATGACCTAGATTAGATTAGATTAGATTAGAGGGTGGATTACATATCCTCTAACACTGCAACCTGCTCAGGTTTATTGTATGTCCTCCGTCCATAGGTTAGAGCACGCTATCTAAGCCGTTCTGTTTTGTCAGACTCCACAAGCTTGAAGCCGACTCCTTGGTATATCTTGCCGCTTTAGGTTTTTCTTCACTCAGCCTTGCAAACAGCAGACGACCAAGGGCTTCCCAGTAGTACCATATGTGTTCTACATAGGTTTTCTTCTGCCAGGCCCATGATTTCCAGGTGTTTATTTAGTCTAAAATGATCTGTTAGTTGACCCACTATTATTCTTACTGCCTTCCGGTTTTAATTCAGAAGGTCTTTCGTAAATTCTGGCGAGTAAGTCTTGTACGTAATGAATATTTTCGCTTGACGCTGTCCTGGTGTTCTCGTCCACCAGTCTTGTGATTTCCTTATAATCCATGATCTAATAGATGACCTTACTTGGCATGATGGAATACCACAGTAGGGCTCGGAACCTACCACTGTTCTGCCAGCCCCTCCTTTGCTATTTTATCAGCTTCCTCATTACCTTCGTGACCTTCGTGTGCTGGTACCCAAGCAATGGTTAGCTTGTTGAACGCACCCACCTCTTTCAAGGCAACTATGCAGTCCCGCACCAACTTAGAGCTGATTTTGCATAAACTGATTGCCTTGATGGCTGCCTGACTGTCCAAGTAAATTACTGTGGTTTTATCCTCACACCTCCTTTTAATGATTTTCCTAGCACATTGTTCTATGGCTACAATTTCGGCCTGGAATACAGTAGGATGTTGTCCGAGACCCAAGTTTATTTTCGTCCTTGGTTTGTCCCCATATATGCCTGCTCCAACTCCTTGGTCTGTTTTGGAGCGGTCTGTATACCAGATTAGGTCGGCTTTAATGAAAGGGCCTGCCTCTCAGTCCTTCCTGTCCGGTATCAATGTTTGAAAACCTTTGTTTAGCCAGTAATTTGGTACCATTTTGTCCGAAGGCATCTCACACAGTGAATTGACTTCTTGGTCCTCCTTGAATCTCCAATGTATGGCCCTTTCCTGTCTTAAAATAGGCCTTGTTTAAGATGATATGAACCGCTTTCACTTCACCCTGTAGGTAAATATGAAGTGGCGGTAGGTTAAGCAGCACTTCTACTGCTGCAGTAGGGATCGATTTCATGGCCCCCGTAATACATATAAAAGCGAGTCTTTGTATACTTTGTAGTTGCCCTTTTGCCGTCTTTTGTAGCGTCTTTGCACTCCAGGCTATTGAACCGTAGGTTAACATTGGTCTAACGACCATATTATATAACCATAGGTTTATTTTCGGGCTGAGTCCCCAATTCTTTCCGCAAAGTCTGTGACATCTACCCAGGGTAGTTTTTGCCTTCTGAGTGAATTTGCCTAAGTGTGGTCCTTAAGTCTGCTTTTGGTCAAAGAGGACTTTTAAATATTTGACCTCTTTTGAAAAAGGGATTTGCACTCCGTTGAGCCTGGAAGGTTTTAGTTCTTCCAGTGCTCTTCGTATTGTGAAAGGTACGATTACTGTTTTTAACGGTTGACTGGCAGTCCCTCCTGTTTGCACCATTTGTCAATGATGTCTACGCTATTAGACCTATTACAACATTAAAATTTAACAACTAGGAAATAAATTTAATATTCGCACAATCTTTAAAACACTAAACACTATAAGATCTTAATTAACACAAACAAATCCACACAACATAATTAAAAGTACAAAACATGTTGTTAATAGATTAACTTGTGGTAAAACTCGTAGACCCTTAGCTAAACGCATAAAAGAACACAAAACATACATCAAAAACACAGAAAGTATAGAAGTCTAAAATTTGTCAACACGCATTTGAACACAATCACAGGCTAAACTGGAATGCTTTAAGTATTTTAGCAAACTTACTTGTTCTTCAAAACGCAAAATTAAAGAAAGTGCGTATACATGTTATTAAATAAAGACAAATGTGTAGCATCAATATCACTTAATTTAAATATTACATGTTTAACTTTGCTAGATGCTGAAATGTCTTCAGGAAAACTCATATTTATCCAAATCATCACATTTTTTGTATTATAAATAATAAATACACTAGCAACTAGTTATGTATGTCACCATAACACACAGAAAAACTGACTTTTAATGTCAAACTAACCAGAACTAACCAGAGCTTAAACAACAAAGGCTTGCAGAGTTACCTAGTTTTGTCATATATTATTCTCATATTTTAGTCTTCGGGGATCCTGCCGCAATGGAAGTTTATTAAAATGGAATAAATCTTTATTTTAAAAAACTTTTTAGTATCTTTTTAAGTAAATACATAATCTTGCTCTTTTCTTCCAAATCCAAAGCACTTTCATCTAATACAACTGTACAAATAATTTTTCTTTCAGAACAAAAAAAAACATTTTATCTAGAGCAAGAACTATCGGTCTCTGGTGTAATGGATCCAAGTACTTGAAATAAAGTTAACTCAACCGTTATATGTTTTTACAATGCGTTTGTTTTTATACCCAAAGCGCAATTAATAGTGTAATATTTTTAACCATCAAATAATACTTAGTTTTAGTTTGTGCATTTTAGCTGATGCAGTCGTACAAACCTCTCGTTGAAACATTCCAGCTCTCATGATCTTTTATCTTTCCTAATGTACATGGTCATAGACACTTCTCAAATTCCCAAATAAATGTTAAAGAATGCTGTTATCATCAGCGAGCTATGATAAATTGAAAAATAGCCATAGTTATTTATACCACACAGTTTTCACATTGTTAAAGAAATCTTTAGGCATACAAATTTAGTTATATTTTTTAAAACCCATTTAAAGTACATCATCATATTAGGCTTTAAGCAATATGTATTTTTAGATATTTAAATTTATTCAAACAAAATAAAAATAATAAATTCTTGTACATCCAGAGTCACATTTTGATGACTGTGCAAAAACGATTTTTTTGTTTCACCCAAGTAGCCATATTTCCAAAATTATAGGGGTAGACATATTAAATATAGCATATTCTTAAAGCTTTTAAAAATATCTATTTGTGTTAGGAAAGCCCAAGAGAAGATTTCGGGACTTATTACAGAGCGGCAGATTAATGTACCGGAGGATACCTTGTACCCGGTTAAATACCTCTACGAAATATGAGTCCCATATACAGAGCCGATCGTGTACCAAAACCATATACATCAGACATTTTTGAGCGCGCCAGATTAAGAAAGGGTAAGTAAATTTCATGCTAAATGGTAAATATTCTACTAATCTGACAATTTAAAAGTGACGTAAAAAAGCGGTGAGCTACAAAGTTGTAAAAACGTCATTTTGACATTTAGGAGCGTGGCTTTTTTTTATAAGAACATAATTTAAAAATAACAAAAATATATAATACAATACAATCCAAACGATTTTAACAAGTCAAAATATTAACAGAATTTTTTAACATATATATATATATATATATAAAAAATCTATAATTCTATTTCCCCGCCGATAAAAAGGTATAAATTATAAACCATTATTTTCTTTTTTCATCTAAGTTTTGCAACCCAATAGGTCTCTCTGATGCTTAAGTAAATCCCTATTTAGCATCGTGGGCCCCCTATTATTAATGGTGATACTATTAAATTCCTGCGAATGGTCATATTTCCGAAGCTAATAAAAATTGGATCGAAGCTTTTTGATCGGTCTTTTAAAGACGATATAATAAACAGGGTGTTTCATTAAAAAAAAATGGTTTGTAATAAATCAAAAATTCGATGTTTAATTGTTTTTTCTGTTACAGTACGCTAATCAGCGGAAAAAATATTATACTTCTCTTTTTAACCGACTTATCTTAAATAATAAAGAAGTTAGCAATGATGCCGATTTAAGTTTGGCTTCATGCAGTGGTCTTTTATTTGGAAAAACGATATATCAATCTTAATATTTGGATGCAGTTTTTTTTTATGAAAGATGCATGTATTTTTTAATAAAAACAGATTTTTTAATTCTATTTTTTAATGGTTTTCACAAAATAATTTCGACTTTACTAAAACACATATTTTAAACAATTTCTAGGCAACAATGAAAATTGCCAAGTAAGCCTATAACACAGTTTCCCAAAAATAAATGAAGACCATAAACTTTATTTTTGTAAATAAATATATCCACCTTTTATTAGATTAAAATTTATTACATCAAATTTTAAATGTTTTATGAATCATGTCATATACCTAAAGTCAAGTCATTGGGAAATTTTCATTGATTTTTTAAAAATGTTTAAAGATACATAATAAAAAAAAGTTCAGTGGTCTATTTTTTGAGAAAACGCTACAGCTAATCAATCTTTATATTTGGCTATATTTTTTTATGGCAAATATATGTATCATTTATTTAAATAAAAATATATCTTTTTATTATAATTTTTTAAATGTTTTACCGAGTAAATTGTTCCACTAAACACCAATTTGTAAAGAATGTATAGACACCAATTAACTTTGCTAAGTTAGAAAAGAATTATAAAGATGAGAGCTTTGTGGAATAAATTAATTAGTATATCAGCGAACTTAAATTTACACTTTCAAAAATATAACTTAGTTAAGCAGATCCTAATTAAGTTTATAACCATTTAAAATTATATTTTAATAGAGTTATTAAAGTATTTGGGAGTTTTCGGGATTAATACCACAAGTGTTTCAAAATTACCGATACCTATAAAAAAATGTTTTTTACAAACTACACAAGTTAATTTTATTTTTTGTTTGGAAAAAATAATAAATTGCTTTACTTCGAAGAAGAAGGAAAGTTAAAACCTTTAAACTAAACTAGTGTGAAAAACGGGTTTATTTACTTCAGGTGGCCCATTGCTATGAGTGGAATTTATTGTTTTGATACATGGCATTTCTATCAAATACAGACAGGGTAAGTACTAAACATTTTCGTTGACCTTGCAGGGTATTGGCTTGGCTAAATTTAAAGTTATAACACAAAGTTTGGATTTTTAAAATAAAACACCCTGTATCAGCAGTAAAAGATCTACGTAAAAGATATATGAAATGCCATATTTGATATAACTATTTTTAATAGTTTTGGAAATATAGCCATCATCAGAATTTTTTAACGAAACACCCTGTATGTTATATAAACGTTGCATAGATACTTCAAAGAAGTTTAACTCTTAGCACAGAGACAACAAGAGAAGCAGAGAGCCGGTCATTTTGACCGGCGCGGCGGGGCTTTCCGATTTGTCAAAATCATGTCATCTCCATCTCTTGGGGTTACATGCGTGTAGGTTCCTTTCTGGCACTTAATTTTATGCTATTATCCAAGTCGTGAAAAGTGCATGTCTTAAAGCAAGCAAAATATTAAGGTTTAAAGCCCGACCCCGGTCAATTTCCAAACTTTTTACATTTATAAATTGCGTGTGGGGCCAAAAAAACAAAAGAATTATTATCAGTCATTAAAATGGCAAAGGAGGTAAATTTTGATGGGAGCAATGTCAAATAAGATGTCGAATATATACCATCGGATCATGACACCTACTTAGAAATCGAGGTCAACGAATAAGACAAAGAAAATGAAGATGACATTAAAAAATAACAAAAATTTTTTGTCATTACAACTTTCTAAAATGATAAAAGTCGCTACAAATTGTCAAAAAGGTTCTTTAGTTCCTAAGAATATAGTTACGCTACAACCAGCACAAAAGTCTTATAAATCTTACTCTTATTAATTTTTTTATGTACTTTGTTTAAAAACTTTTTTGAAAAACTAAACAAGTTTTTTTTGTGACTAAAAGCCGCGTGCTGTAGTTTTTCTTTTATGTCTATAAATGTCTATTGGTAACGAAGACAAAAATATTGAAATAAAATAATTTTGTTAATATCTACAAATAAAATATGTGTTAAAACTAATCTATATACATATAAAAAGTCGAAATAATATTTAATTTATTTTTATTTGATTTTACCCCATATTTACTTTTTTGGCACTTTTAAAAATATAACCACTCAAAGAATTAGTACAAATTGAAAAATAATACCTGAAACACTGGCGCAAAACAAGTGTTATTAGCAACATTAGGTAGGTTTACATCTGACATTTATTACATGATATTTATGTCAGACAGAAATTCTGGCTAATGTAAACTGTCAATAATGTAGACATACAATTTTGACAGAATTTTTTTATTGTTTACATTACCCAGAATTTCTGTCTGACATAAATATCATGCAATAAATGGCAGATGTAAAAGTACCATAAGATTTGAATTTTCGATCAATATTTGCGTATTTAAAAATAAATAAACTATATAAGCGACAAAAAAATCCAGTGAGTAACAAATAAAATATAATTTTTTATGTTATTTTTACGTCAATAAAATTAATGTTTATTTTAACTTAAATTAGACTGGTTGCACCCGGGTATAGGTTTAGGACATATGTATGTTCATATGAAGTTTTTTTATTAGAATCACCCCTTGAATTTTGTTAGTTGGGTTACCGGATACCCTATACTGTATAAGCAATAGCTATAGGTATATCGGCCAGTAAAGCAACAACAAACGATGAACGATGAATCATCAAATACAAATTGTTTACTTGCCGGTATTCATGTTAGACTATCCGTTTTTATCACATTGCCTATGTGTTATGTTATTTAGCTGATTCGATATACTCTTATCAATAGATAATCATCACATGGTGTCTATTTTCAAGAAGACGCCGACGCGACGCGGTAACCAGAGTTTAGCTTTAAATAAAATTAGGTATGCAATTATTTTTACATAGGCCATTCTACTTTTTGTTGACTTGTGTTCCTGCGCTAAAATGTGAAAAGTTTTGTATGTGCGGAAGAGTATTTTAAATATTTAAGGTTAAAAAATATTCATATAATTATTTTAAATATTTTTTATTGCTAACACTGTTATTTGTGGCCGGACAACCATATTTATAAACAACAAACTAAAATTTGGGCAAAATAATATAGATATACAAGGTGGGCCAAATTAAACTTGCACACTTCCTAACTAATAATAACTTTTTATCTGTTGCACCTATCTTTTTTATTTTTAAAGGGCGAATAGGTAGATATATACTCTCTAGCTTTGCCAAATAGATTTAGACAGGACTGGACTTACGGGACTTTTTCCAAAATACTGCAAGTCGTCAACAATTTGAGGATTAAGGTATTATAAATATTTCTAATAAATAATGGTCTCCATAAAGCATGCATTGCTCTCGATTAAAAAAAAAAAAACTTTTTTAGTGTCCTTTGAAAATCAAAAATGTAAGGTTACCATAGTTACTGAGTTGGATGCTGACCAGACTTAAAAGTAAATTAATTAAAAATAAACGTATTAGCCTAATTGTAGATAAAATTTAATTTTTTTGCAACGAAGTTTAATGCATTATTTATGGAAAAAGTCCTGTCAGTCCAGACCTATTAAAATTTATTTAGGTAAACCTAGAAAAAACATCTTTACCTATAAGCCCCTTTAAAAATTAAAAGGATGGGCACAACTGATAAAAAGTTATTATTAGTTAAGTGTGCAAGTTTAACTTGGCTCATTGTATAATGTTTTTTACCGTTTTTGGTGGGCAAAAGAGCTATTCAAAGTAGAATAGCTTGCCATTTTTTTGCTTAATTAGTTATAGAAATCCAAAAAAATACATTGTAATAAGTTAAGAAGTGTCTTTTTAAAAGGGACCTATTCAATTTTTATTTTTGTTTAAAATTTTCTGTTAGGTCTTATTATTTATACTAAAATACATAATTTTTTTCTTATACTAACATAAAACGGTTTATAAAAGGCAAATAAAACTAATATGTTAGTTTAAAGTAAAAAATTCGTGCATTTCAATATAAATAAAGCGATCCCCCAAAAGTTTTAAACAAAAATAAAAATATTTATTTATACCCTTAAAAAAGACACTTCCTAATTGGCTTTTTGACAATTTTGTTAAATGTATTTTAAACAATTTTAGCCAAAATTGTTAGGTGGTGCGAAAATTTAACAACCACTCTATTAATATGCATTTCAATGTAATTACAACTAAAATAAACCAACTGAAGCGGATGTACAGTTTTTGAGAATTGTTTACTAGTTCCAAAAAATTTTTATATTTCTTAGCAGTAATCATAAGTTCTTCGGACCACTTTAATTTCTTAAGGAAATAATATACTTGGATTTAATAATAAATCTTTTTTATTTTTATATTGTATTAATATTATTTGCTTTAAAATTAATATTTTATTTAGGGTTTAAATATACAAATCGTGCCTGCTCGATGCTATCAATTGAGTTTCGATTAACTCTGTCACATAGCGATTAGATAAAAGATACATGCATTTAAAAACCGCCGACTACTTTAATGTAGTCAATAATAAAAAAATTAATTTGTAGTCTTCTTTATCCGTAAAGATACGTATCAAGGGAAACGTAAAATATTTTTAATTTTTAAGAGGCAGTTTGTGCCACTAAAAAAATGTTACATATCCAAAGTTATAAAAAAATAATCCCCTAACACAAAATTAAAAAAAAACCTGCTTATATGGAGTGTTAAAAATTATAAAAATATTTTTTAATACATTTTATACCCAACCAAATATTTTTAAATAATTTGGGAGACGCACTCTTTGCACAAGAAGACATTTTTGGCATACAAAAAAATACCAGTATTGTCCTTGAGAAATTTAAGGTAAATATTTTTAAGAAAAAAATAGTACGTCACTGCATTTTTCTGAAATAAAAATATTTTTAAAGCCCCGTTTGGTTTAGAACGAATTTGCTCCCTTGACTTTTTTTGATGTACGGTTTTCACGATAACAAAAAGAAACCATTTCTGGGCATGGTCAAATTCCTATTTAATTAAATAATAATTAACGAAAGTTAATTTTTAATGTAGAATTTAATATTAGGAATATAAACTGACCATGTCAAAAAATGGTTTTTATGATTTACGCAAAAACCGTACTTGGTGGCACTACCGCGTTGTCTAAAAGGTGCTGTGAAATGCAACTGCATGTTTCAGTGCTTGGATAACGTTGACGGAACACGACAATATTGGGTTAAACATCCAGTAAACCGACACTCACGGTACACTGGTAATTAGGCTTAAGCCTTTGTGAGATGTCATAAAAAGATAAAAAAAATCAAACAAAAAAATCAAGAGACTTAATTTGTTCTAAACTAAATGGGGATTTAAAAAGAGATTTTTATTAAAAAAGCAGTGACGTACCATTTTTTTCCTAAAAATATTTACCCTAATCCCATCATGGACGACACTAAAATTTTTTTGTACGCCAAAAATGTCTTCTGGTGTAAAGGGTGCGTCTCCTAATTTTTTAAAAATATCTATATGAGTATAAAAGTTATTATAAAAACAATTTTTTTTTAAATTTAAAAGACCCCCTGTAGTTCAAACACTAAAACGTTTAGGACATATGTTCATATGGTATAAGTATTTTTCTTATTTTTTGGTGAAAAATCACCTCCCCAAAATTTCTTGCATTTGTTTAGAAACTCCCTGTTGACTGTTTTTGGTTCATACAATTTTATTTTGATTTTATGTAATATCGCCAAAAAAACAGGTTTTCTTAATATTTTAGCTGCTTGTCATAGGATTCTAATATGGCTGGCAATAGGTCTGGCTACACAGATATGTTTTTCTTTTTAGGAACAACTTGGCCTTTAAAGTCATTGTCTGAACATTCAAAAAAATATCCTTCATTTAACTTTATCTTACTGTTTAAAAAGTGTATAGGCCATGTCCAAAATAAACACTCCTTTCATGTACGGTGGAATAATATTTAAAGTTAAAAGAAAAAGACGTAAGAATAGAATCAAAAATTTAATATTTTTTGGTTTCCCTTTACCCATAGTTAATAGACTGTATAATAAAATGTATTTTATCATATTTATAAAGCAAAGTTTAACAAGAAATTGTCTAAAACTTACCCTAAAAACGTCGCAAAACACACTTTTGAAACACCAATATTTAAATTAATTTACCGCTGTTACTAATATGCAAACCTCCTTTCTACATCTTTTGTTTATATACACTTGTCCTAACCTAACTTTTTAGCTCTGGAAAAATAAGAAAGCTTGATACTGAAACGCTAATACCAAAGGATTTGGTGGGCTAAATTGCCCAACAACGTAACGGATGGGTAGATTTTTGGTGGTTTTGATTTTCTGGCCGCGTACCTTAAAGAGGTAAAATAAAAACACGCCACCATCCAAGATAAAAACAATTTTTTTGAACTGTATTTACAAAAAAATATTAATATGTTACCTTTTTATGCTATACTTTAAAAACTTTGTTCTGGGAGTTACAGCTAACCTAGATAAATAGTTAAAAATATACGTTACTAAAAAAACCGGCCAGTACAAACTGTCCCCAAAATTCAAAGTAAAATACTTTTAAACCTTTGTTCTGGTAGTTATAGCTAACCTATATAAATAGTTAAAAATAAACGCCATTACAAAAATCTGGTCAGTATAAACTGTCCCTAAGTCGAAAGGTTAGAAATCACCTATTTTACAATATTGACCTTTTTGGATTTAAGATTAATTACTCATTGTCAGTAACGATATTGTGCCAGATATTTTTAATTAAATTTAATTAATGCACACACATGGTCAAAAACATAGTAAAGTATCTATTTTAAAAATTGTAACACTCTACGAGTCGAAGTTACATTGCTGACTTGTTTTTTATACATGTTGATGAAATTTTTGATACGAGAATATGTTTGTTTTATTAGATAAATGTTTAAACAGGAACCTCTTAATAAAAGCTACGAAAACAATAACAATAAATAGTTAAATGTAATTTTAATCTATACACCCAAAAAATTAACTCTGGAATATAAAAAAATCAAATTTAAAAAGCAAATATTCGGGATGTCCAAAAATTCATGTCGTAAATGATAGGGCTAAATGAGTGAGTTAAAATAGTATTACAATAATACTACTCTCGTGGACTTCCATTGTCATTATTTTTAACTGATACACGACGTTTTGGAAGGTTTCTATCCCCAACCGTTTTCAATTGATAACTGTACTGGTTTAGTACAGCGGTATACAAAAACTTACTTTCACTGGACAATACCTACAACAAAACTCTTATCACTCAAATGAAACTTAAGAACGAGTAATACAAACGTTATATAACCGCGCAGTATCCCTATGCAATACTAAGGAATCTCTTTAAGAGAAGATAACTAACTTAACTAGGGATCTTAAACAAAATGGATATAATGAAAGATTAATAAAGAAAATCAATAAAAAAATATGAAAACAAGACAAAAACCACCGACATGAACAAGACTTAACAAGACCAAACATTCATGACTATTCCGTATGTTCAAAAACCCGCAAAATTGCCAACAAGTACAACATCAAAACAGCATTTAAATTTTGGATCACTTTGAGCAACAAGAACGTATTTGGCAAGCCTAGTATCGACATACCAAATAGCTGGCAGCTGTTGCAAAACTGTGAAAAATCGGTCAAGCTTTGGTGAACAACGGATAGTATAAGGGTGCCGCTAATTAATGGTACACAAAAACTTGCAGATTCTTTTTGCCAAAATATGAAGATTAAACCACACATATACCCAAAAGTTGATAATAAGGAAGATACAAGGTGTCAAAGTAAAAAAAAATATATTTCCATAAATTTTGAGTTCTTTAAGGAATAATTTAAAAAAACTTGATATCAAGGGATTTTTTGACATGAGCTATTTAGATCTGATATTCATTTTAAAGTGTAAACCAGAGGAGGCTGACTACACTATTTAAATTTTCTAAAACGTCTCGACTTTTTGTGCTACACTGTATGTACCATTGAAGTAAACCAGTAAATTCCCCAATGGTTTCTACACAAAAAAGGAATACGTGGTAAGAATGACTGTAAACAGCCGTTTTTAAGATATTTAAAATTTAAGTGGTTAAGTGCAACAAAATATTGCCTTTAAAATCAGCGTATTAGTCTTAACTACAACTGCCTCATGATATACCATAATGCAAATATCTTGAAAATGGTTACTCGGAGCCATTCATACAAAGTATTACTTTTTTGTGTAAAAACCATAGGGAGTTTACTGGTTTACTAAGAGGGTACATACAGAGTAGCACAAAAAAGTTGGGACGTTTTAAAGAAATTTAAATCGTGTAGCCAGCCCCCTAGCATACACATAAAAATTATTATTGGACCTAAATAGCTCATGTCAAAAAACTACTAGATAACGTTTTTAGTTTAGTTTTTAGTTTTACTCAAATATTTAAAACATATTAAAAATTATCGAAAAAAATTAAAAATATTTTTTTCATTTTGACATCCTCTATTTTCCTTATTACAGACTTCTGGATATAGGCATGTTTCGTTAAATCTTAATATTTTGACATAAAGAATCTGTGCTTTTTTTGTGTACCTTTAATTAGCGGACACCCTGTATAAGTAGTAGTTTCGTAAGAGTAGTTTTAGTTATCGCTTGAAACGGTTGGAGATAGACATCATCCGAAACATGGTGTACTACTTAAAAATAAAGAAAATGTAAGTCCAAGAAAGTCTTATTATTGAAAATATGTCCTTAAATGCACTCCGTCTGAGTTAAAGATATCGTAAGATCCGCCATTTCCTCCTGCCAAAAAAAATGACAAGAATGATAACACGATGTAGATTTTTAATAAAAAATAAATTACATTAAAAACAAACATTACTAAAAGAAGCAGTCAGAGCTTGCTAACTTTTGCCTTTTTTAATTATCGGCAATTTCTTTGATGTTATTCAAAGGACTATTTTTATGTTTGTCGTATCGCCAAAATATTAGAACTTAAATATTTATGTTTTTTGTGGCCGACTTGCTAATATAGTCTAATTTAAAAAAACGTACTCATATTATTTTGATCCCTATCATCCCTTTTAGGAAAATGAATAAAGAAACTAAGGTGTGCAACTTTTAATGGATAATTAAGATTTTATGTGACAACATAGCCCCATTTCAAATAATCGATTTGGTTGATACAGCTTACAATGACTGTAGCTCAAAGGGAATGCATTTTAGGACACGTCAGTTATTTTTTGACCCAAAAATGCCTTCTAAATATACATTTTTAAACAGCCACAGCCAGTACATTATAAAAAAGGTAAAACATTTGTACCGGTTGTTAAGTTATGAATTTACACCCTCCTTAACTTATATATTTTGTACCGTACAAAAAAAAGTTTATTTGGTTTATTTTTTATTTTTTAAATCAGTAATCGGGTTTTTATTATTTTTAAAGATATACATGATACGACAAATAGTATGAATTTTTAAAATGAAACACTGTATATGCATTGTAGTAGACGTATAATATAACACCATTAAAATGATCTTTTAAAAACCTTTAAAAAATCCCATATTTTATATATTCATATAAATTAGTTTTAAAATTATAGCTATCCCAATCTATTTTTTCTTTTCTTATAAGAATCACAGTAAATATACATCCCCCTTACTTTTCTATTTCTTTGAATAAAATATAATTAAAAACACTGTTTTCTTTGCTTACTTTTGTGGCATCTGTTTTTCTAATCAGAATACTTATATATACTGATATATATATATATTATGATATACTGTATCCCTTAATTTATACGGAATACGACAAAAAATATTTTTTTAATGAAACACCCTGTGTGTTGCAATGCGAAAAAAATAAAAGCGGTACAAAAATATTATTTCAATTATGTCCATCTTTAATGATTTTAAAAATAAGGCCACAAAAATGTTGTAGAGGCAATTATTGCCATTATAAACCTAATCAGAATATACACCTATTCTTCACAATTGGATGGCCTTATTTTCACAACTAAAAAGATACATTAAAGAGGGTATTTTTAATGCTCCATAAAAATCTTTTTCTTTGTAATATACCGTACAGGGTGCTTTAAACATATATATTTACTTTTGTCGTACCCCGTAAATCTTAAAAAAATAATAAAAATCTGAACACTAATCTAAAACTGCAGAACTAACCAAATAAACTGATATTTTTATTTGTTTAGTTAGAAATTTAAGTGGGTGTGAATTTACATTTTTATATTTATAATAGCAGTCCAAAATATCAATATTAATATCAATTCTAATCTGCTACTCTTATTAATTATACAGGGTGTTAGGAAAATATTATTCGTAACTTTAAAAGGTAAATCCCTGCAGTATATTAAGCGAAAAAGTTCATAATAAATTATGGCCGAGAATCAATTGTTTTCGAGAAAAATTAGTCGTAAATAATTAAATTTTTCCTAACATTTGGCAACGCTGCAAAAAACGCGATACAGCGCACGAGGGCCCTAAATACACAACATTCGTAAAGCACATAAAGTTACAGTTAAATGTATAAGTAATGACAATAGATGTTCAAAATTGAAACTATGGGCATCTACCTAAACTTGAGAGCGCCGAATCAAATTTTCTTAAATTCGTTAAAAGCTCCCTTAGATCATTCCAATCCCTTATTTCGGAGGCGTAAACTAATTTTTTTATGAATCCCTATGAAAAAAATCTAATGAATTAACATCAGGGGATTTAGCCGGCCGGACCTTTTCTTCCTATCCACCTTGTCCCATAGGTATTATTGAGATGTTCCACAATAATTACTCGTCTAGCGTGTGCTTGAGCACCATGGTTCACGTACCACATATTTATTTTTTTATATGGTACTTCTCCCAACAAATCAGGCAAATTGTCTTTTATAAAAGCTAATTAGCTCTAACCGTTCAAGCGATGTGGTAAAAAAAATGGTCCTATAAGATTGTCACTAATAATTCCAGCCTTCACATTACGAGAAAATTGATACTGCAATTTTTTATTGTAATATTGCATGATTTTCGTCCGCCCTATTAGGAAAATTGTGAAAATTTAAAATCGTATGTCTTGTAAAACAAGACTCATCTGTTGAAAAATGTGCTAAAAAATTGTAATTTCTTCGGTGTTACCCAAAACCAATTACAATAATTTTCTCTTTGCGGAAAATTTTCAAGCGAAAGAGCTTGAATCCTCTGAATATATGGGTGCAGTAACTGTTCTTTAGGGGTCCGATGTACAATCCAGTATAAAACGTCACCTTAACAAGCATTACTTCTCGTACTTTGTGTCGAATTCTCTTCAGTTAAATTCAAAATTTGTACTTCGGTTTCTACTCCAACTTTATGATGTCTTTCGCGATTGTTAAAATTATGCACTACTTTCCCTGTTTCCAGAAGTTTTTATGATACTTCTACGAATGTTCTTTCAGCTGGCAGCCTTTTTATTTGGAAAACGTTTTTGGAAAATTCGCCTGTCTTCTTCAGAATTGTAATGAGCCTCTCCGTAAATATTAAGCATATCGTAATACTCGCGTACCGAAAACATCTCTTTCGGATTAATATGCACGCACTAATACAGTAATACACACTGAAAACTAATTGTAATTTCAATTCGGGTAAATACCCCTTGCATTAAGGTATGCAAAAATACCGATACGATGTCTCAGTCACTCGGATCAGGCGGAGTACGACGTTGCCAAATTGTGTGAGAGAATTCGTTTATCTGGTTTTCTTTGAAAAATTGTATATAGTAAGCAACCCTTAAAGATAGTTATTTATTAAATACGATGTATTGATACACTTTACGATACTAAACATATAATTTTAAATTATTAAGGTGCAAAATTAATTTATTTTATGACTAAAAAGAAATGAGTTCAGTTTGTTTTTTCTTCCAAATGACTAATTTTTGGACATAGGTTATAGGGACCTTTTTGCCTAGACTGAAAGAAGTCACCTCTTTAAGTTACGAACATTTTTCCTAACACCCTGTATACCGATAAAGTGTATAAAAATATTTTTTTTATTATTTAAATTAGTTAACTTTTTGTTTAACCATTCTAAATATACTTATATAAAATAAATAAACAAATATAATTGCCCCTATTTTTGTTATACGATTAAATTAAAGTTTTGGAGTTTAAATGGTTTCTTGACCTCTTTGTATCAAAAAATTAAAAATATATGCTAATAAATACACTATTTAAACAAGCTGTTTTAGCTCTTTTACATTAATAAATCATTGAAACAGCTACGTCTGTTTGTTAAAACAGAAATAAATTATAAAATCAATATATGTAGGTTAGCGTCTTTTTTAAACCAGTATCATTAAAAAGGTCATTAAATAGTAAAAGCGCATAATTTTACCACACCCTATTGAAAAAATACCTTACTGTTTTTTATTTAAAAAACACTAATAATCAATTTACTGTTATAGTTTTTGTCATGTGCCAAGAATGCTTCAATTAATTTTTAAACATTTCACAAAAACTACGTTGTTTAAAATTAGTTTTATTAAGGACAAAATGCCCGCCTAAAAGGTAAAACCAATAAGCATAAAAAGAAATAGGTAAAACACAAGTTGAGTTCTAAAACACTATCAGAGATAAAAAAGTGACAATATTAAAAAAAAACTTGTAGATTTTGTCGGTAAGTTTATTATGGTTACTGTCCGGTTTTATCTGTTTTATTTAGGAAGATCATTAACTTGCCGTATAAAAACATTTATTAAAAAGAAAACTGTAAAACAAACTTCAGTTTTAATTTTTACTTTTTTTTTTTTAATTTTTTAATTTTTCGTATGCTATTTACAAATATACATACAGTGCTTGTCTAAAGTAAGAACCCCTTTTCTAACCTTAAAATTTTTTGGTATTTTTTCATAAAAATTTAAAAACTTTAGTAAGACAACATAAACCAAATTTTAGGTAAGAAATGTCCGATATAAATCTTATTCTGAGAGTTGGTCGTTATTTAAAAAAATTAATGGAAAGGAAGATCTTGTGGCACATCATTTTAAAGCTCCTGAAGAGTAATTATTTTTATTAAAAAAATAATAATATCTGCACTCTAAACAATAGTTACGAAATAAAAGCTAATTTTACCATTTGACAAGAGCAAAAAATTTGTTTTTTTATTTTTCTCATACGGTTATTTTTTTTTTATTAGTTTATTTGTTAAAAAGTATTTTTGTCCCGTCATTTAAAGATGTTTTAAATAAATACCTAAAAATTTTACGAAATGAAAAGACTTTTTAGTAATTTTTCTTGGTTATTTCTGTAATTTCTTTATAACAAGTATTTACAACTATAAGTTTTGAAAATATAGCAGGCGCCTTTTTTTTAATTAAGCCCTTTTTAAATGCATTTAATATACATTTTTTTGTGAAATTTTATTTTCTTGACAAGCAGGAGAAAAAACGCACTTTTTTTTCTTTAAGTTTGTAATTAAAAAGTTTTTTATTTGGTAAGAACTTTTTAAGAAACTGTATATTTATTTTGTTTTTGTGTAATGCCAAATACACGTTTAAGGCTTGACCTAAAAATTATTATTCAAAAAACAAAGTTTACTAAAAAAATATTTTTTTTATTCCGTACTAAATGTCCTTCTTCGATATTTTAGTTTCTAACAAAGTCAATGGGCAATGGACAAACAGCACATAATATTATTTGTTTAATAAAAATAATTTTATTACCATAAAGCCTATACCTTAAATATTTATTTAACTAGAAATGGTTTTATGTATGTTTATTATAGTCTGGTTAGGTACTTAAATTTAAGAGTTATTTATTAGTTCAACCCTTCTTTTTATTGGGGTTTTGATATTATTTATCTATTAGTAAATATAAAGAAGCAATACTTATAAAATGTTTTACCGGCGGATTTGTTTCTAATTTTATCTTTCTGTTTTATCTGATCTATAAATGAACAAAAAAATCGAATAAACATGGGTCCAAAAAGGCTTCTCCTAATGTTTCTTGTATTGTCCAGAAATGCGCATTTTAGCTGATTTTATTGTTTTATTTTAAATATTAAGAATTTTTTTTTATTTTTTTACAAAAGCTCAAAACTAAGATCTTTTTAAACACAATTAAGAAACTACCTGCATATTACTTTCTGAAATTGTTGTTTACTTAGAGCTAATTATATATGGCAATTTTTTTGGTTTTAGCTTTAGCCTTTATCGCAATTGTTAATGTATTTATTTAAATTATAGGTTTATAACAAAAATTATGTTTTATCATGTTCGCCGGGAGGGTGGTGCAAAGTGGGCTCATTTGCTTTCGAATGCGCGTAGGGCGGTATAAGAATACAAGAGGAAATGTGTGGAAAATAAACATTTTTATAGGTGAACCCTTTCATTTTCTTTATTTTGCTTTTTAATTTTTTTGTTCCTAGCTTCTTGATATTTTATATTTTTACACTCCCTGGATGTCATCATGCCGGCGCCCATGTGCTTAATGAGTATTTATAAAATACATAAATTTGTTCAAAGAAAGTTTTATATTGAACGCTGATTATTTATTCATTTTTTATTTCTAATTTTATTTAAAAAAAAAAAAAAAAAAAAAAACATTAACCATATTTTATTTATAATCATTTAATTTCCACTACCCAAAAGGTAAATACAAAATATGACTCAAAAATATTTAATTATTTGTAATAAAATACTGAATTTGGGTATAAGTATTCAGGAGCAGCTTTACCTAACCCCTTCTTGAAAGTTTTTACCTAATGGAAAACTTTTAAATTACTGACAACGAAAAAAGTGCCTGTTTCAAAAATGTCCTGCTTAGTGCCAAAACAAATTTCGACAAGAACCTTTGCATGTTACATGTACAAATATACAGGGTAGCTAAAAAAGGAGTTGGTTGCAAGTTTATAAAAGACGTTGGCCATATTTCTAAAGTTATTTGTCATAAAGTCACTTGTTTTAAAAAAATATATAAAAATTGTTACAAAGAAAAAATGCTTAAAGGTATTTTTGGTTTTTGAAAATATTTATTTATTTATACAAGAAAATTATAAATCATGAAACAAATGAAAAAAATATATATTGAAGAGAAAGCCATACAGCCATGTGCAAATCAACAAAATCAAACAAACAGTTTATTTTGTTCTTGCTGAAATTTTACAAATTTTTGAACATTATTGCTTTTATTTAGAGTGCGGATATAAAAAAATTGATAAAACCTGTTTTTTTCCTAATGATCATTTACTTTATCAAAGGCGGTATTGAATTATACGGGCGCTTTGTGAAGAAGTGGTGCAATTTGTTTTTGGTAAATTCGAACGCGAAATCGATCTCCTTTAAATTTACAGAAAAATCTGACCCTAAACATGGTAGGCTTTTTAGCTGTTATAAACAAAATCAACGGTTGTTTTTTCTGTATAAAAATAGATGCACAAGGATAAGCAACTAAAAAAAAAAAAAAAAATTTTATTCCATTGTTACCCCAGTTATCTTAGCCAAATTAAAGGGTCAACCTCGGAATCTTACGGAATAAGTCATGTCATTTTTTTACTTAAGTGTTTACTAAATATCACAAATTAACTATGTCATTTACGTATTTACCAGAAATAATAAAGTAATTTCGTAAATTATTTTTAATATACTACAGGGTGTTTCAGAACTAATTCTTATGTTATTTTATGAAAAAAGTTCCTGTAAACATATGTTTACATGAACACTGTTTCTGAGATAGAGGGCGTTAAAATTTAAGAAATAAATGAGTTTTTTTTTAATATTTTTAATATGCTTAGGCCGATTTAAATAAAATTTGGTACATTTATTTAAAGTAATAATGTGCTTATTTAGCCCCAACCATATTGGTATTATTGAGGCCAGTGGCGTCTCAGTGGTAACCGCAACTTATAATATTGAGCAAAAGTACGCCATTGACTTTTTGACGTTTTTATATTTTTTTATTTAGGAAAATAATAATACAACTTTTTGGTTTCTAAAATTTTTTCGTATGTCGCTTGTCGTTTTTGTTACGAGAAAAAAAAAAGATTAGAGCCACTTTAAGTAATTCTAAAAAGTTGTCCTAAACCGCATAAAACAAAATCTAAAATTAAAAAATAAATAATATCGATCTTATTATATAGGGAAATTGACAATTTTTGATAAAATACACGACTGCTAATTTATTTTGGGGAAAATAAATGTTTAATTTTAATTTTTGCTTTTAATATCATGTTGTGTATGGGTACTTTTTAGAAAAAATTAAAGTAGCTTTAATATTTTTCTCGAAAACGAAGGTAGATACAAAAAAACAAAAAGTTGTATTATTAACTGCTTGATTTAAAAAAAAGTCAAAAAGTCAGTGGCGTAGCTTTTCTTCCAATAATATAAGTTGCATAAGCATTTTAAAAATATTCGCCAAAAACTGATTTTTTGACTTTTGACCTGTTACATTTCGAGTTCCTTAAACGATATCATTGGGGATTTTTGAAAAAGTATGTTTTATACCAAAATAAGGGTATTTACAGGTACTTAGCATATTTCGTAAGATTCCAAGTTGCAAGTCTAAATCAATCATGTTATAATCTAAAACCAAAACCAGCCACTCTGTACATTTAACATGCAAATCTTGCGCTTTAAATTTATTTTCTTAGCAAGATTTTTTTTTTAAATTGGCACTTTTTCTCAAAAAGTTATTAAATAAAAAGTTTTTTATTTGATAAAATCAAAACCACGCTGTATAATGGTTATATTTAGGTTTAGTGTTTTATATAATTTATGATTTTCTGTGGAATATTACAACAAATTTAAAATTACGTGAAAGGCATGATAACACAAATAATTATTTATAATTTATTGCACACATTACTTAATTACAAATCATTTTTTTTCCATGACCGTTAAAAAAATTATGTTTTTTTAATCGTTTACAAAGTACTCCATTTTAGTACACTATATAAAGTGCTAAAAAAGTAACTTTTCTTTACCATTTCAATGCTTTTTTACAGTTTGAATTATTGTTTTGTTTTATTGCCAACTACAATAAACTTAAATGTCAAATTATCCAATGTAACAGTAAACGCCACATCAAATGAACCAGACGGTCAAGTTACCTTTGATGTCGTCATTATTTCTTTTAGTTCATGTGTCACTAGTTTTAAAATTTTTTAAATAAATTTAATGGAAATTATTAAAAATTATTAATAATAATAAATTTGGATGAATTAAAAATTAAAAAGGAATTTATATTGTTTTGGTACTATTTTTACAAAAAATAAGTACATACAATTTTCTAAAATTAATTGAAAAGAAAAATTGTCTCTTAAAAAATAAAAAGGCTAGGATTTTTGTTGCAATATAATGGTTGTGCTGCAAAAATTAAAAATAATACATTTAGATAAATAAATCATGTATAAAATGGTATTTTGAAATTTTTTATACGGTCGTGAAAAATATAGTATGTAACACATGCATAAAGTGTCTTTATCTTTACTAATGGAATTGCCGCACTCGCCTAACGGCTCGTGCTTTCAAACCTCCCATTTTGTAAAAAAAGTATCACTTTATGCACTTGTTACATGAATTATTATATGAAACCCGATTCTACTTACATAAATATAAAAATTACTTTATAAAGAACGTTATATCACGTCAATAAAATATTACATTTTCAATAGTCAATATATTGTAAGGGTTTAGTTAAAAGTCAAAGAAACTGTATTATTTTTTAAGCAGGTATATTGGTAAAATGTTTAGGTAGTAGTTTTAGAAATGGTGGGTATATAGCAAAATATTTTTTCAATGGTTTTTAATTTTTTAAGCCTAAACTTACTAGCAAAGCTATTAAACTAATAGCAGTTGAATATTACATTTTAATTACACACAGTTGACAAGAAACCGGATTGAAACAGTTGTGTAACTTGGACGCCGGTGGTATAATTATATCAATAAAGTTTTATGTAAGCAAGGCAGTAATTTATGACCTGACCTTCAAGCTAAAAACTATTTTTTACCTTGATTCGCGCCACTCGAGAAACACCGCGAGGGGCTGAGAAGCACGTTTCGCGTTCAAGCGCGAAGGGACTAAGTGAGGGCCGTCGCGGCGGAAGTATTGCGCTTTGCTTTACGGCGCCGCCACGAGGTCGATGGCGTCGTTCTCGAACAGCCGGCACTCGCGCACCCCCGCGACCTCACAACTCTCCTTCGGCTGGACTTTCCACTTTAAAATGCATCAAAACTTTACTTACCTTCAACTGTTCGAGCGACTCTATATTCAACGTCTTGCTGTGAGGGCAAATAGCTAAAGTGAGCTTTAAACTTTTAAGTATTTGGAATATTCTACCAGGGGATTGTTTTACGAATCTTACTTAAATATTTATGACATTTTAAAATACATGTATATTGTGAAGCTTTTGTATTTAAATTAACAAACTTTAGTAGAGATCTTCAAAAAATATACAGGGTAATTTTTAACTTATCCGCATAAACTTGGGAACTATAAATAAAATGAATTTTTTCGAAATAGTTTTGTTTTAAGTTAATTTAAAGGAATATTTTTAAATGAATGACCCATTATGATTGCCACTTTTTTAGTTCTACAAAATAATGTCATAAAATTTAGTATCTGACGTTTCGTCTTTGAACCGTCATTATCAACCTTGCTTTTTAAATAGGTGAAATATTTATTACCTAAATAAATTGGTGTTTTACTTCTAAATCCTACGATATATCAGACTTTAGATTTATGCGAGGGTTCGACCCGAAAAAAACATCATTTACAATTTTGCCATTAAAAGTAATGATCATATTCCAAACGTTCGGGGAAATATCTGTATGCAATTCTGCAGCATTTTTTTTTTTATTAAGGCCTATTAATATTTGTTTTATTATTTATTCTTTTAGAATGTAATTACAAGACACAAAAATAAAATTAATTTACATACATGTTTTTTTCTGAGAACAAACTACTTTGATTTTTTATTTTAAAGAAAAATGTCATTTAAAAAATTTATTTGGAACAGAATTTTTAATAATTTTATTTATTTTACAGGAGTGTCAAAAAGTTTTATAAAACAAATTTTGCAGTTATTAAAAATGAATTAATTTAAATTTATATAATAAAATAGAGTAATAAATTTATGACAAGACACAAAAATAAAATTAATTTACCTACATGTTTTTTCTTAGAACAAACTACTTTTAATTTTTATTTTAGAGCAAAATGTCATTTGAAAAATTAATTTGAAACAATAATTTTATTTATTTTACAGGAGTGTCAAAAAGTTTTATAAAACTAATTTTGCCGTTATCAAAAATAAATTAAATTAAATTTATATATTAAAATAGGCTTAAAAATTGCTTTAATTTGCTTTTTAAACATCTGTTTCTCCACGAATTCCTATTTGTCATAATGTATGTATGTCATTGCATTTTTGCCTAAATACGAAGTTCAATTAAATGTTCCTTTTTTATATCGATTACAAAATTTATTTAATATTAATTTTTTATTGAACGTTTTACATGAAAATAAAAAAAGCAATTTACTCTTGAAGAAAAATTAGGTTGTCTAAATTTTTACCAAACCTGTATACAAAATTAACATTTTGTTTTCCTAAAACCTATTTTTTCATAAGCAAAAATTTTCATAAGAAATACTTTTTTTTCGATTTTTTTTTCCATTTGTTCTCTTGTAAACCCTGTCCGTGGACAGTGTATAATTACCATCAACTAAAATAAATTTCACACACTATAAATATTAGGGTGGAGCGAAAAAATTAAAGTTAAAAATGTAATTTCTAATAGTGCGCCAAAGTTGCTAGTACTATTGTCAAGTATTTTAATATTTTTAATTTTAAAATCTTAAAGGTTTTTTGCCGCGCGAGCTACCTGGATTTTTTTAAATATTTGAATTTTATCAAAATTTTGTTTTTATTATTTTTTAGTTAAAAATAAAATTAGGGTGATGTAATACTTATTATAAGTAAAAAATATTTTTAAATTTTAACTCCCATTCTATCTCCCCAACGCAGCTGTGTTTCACCGAAAAACTCCGTATTTTACTTAATAAGAGTTTACTATAAAGTAAACTGGGTATTTTCTTATTGGAGTAAAAAAGTGTAAGGGCTTATTTATAGGCCAATTTTATAAAAAAGTTTATATAAACATGGGTCTGCAATTTTTTTTTCTTAAGATACAAGGTGATAAACTTTTGTAAAGAAAATATGAAAATTTGGCCAAATTTATTTATTTACTTGAAAACTAAGCAAGCTACGTACAAATATTACCTACCAAAGAAACTGTATTTTTATTTTCTTAATTTAAATTAAATATAAAAATTGCAAAAAAACAGTCTCTTACATTATTTTTGTCAGAAATACTGGTTTTTGTAAGACTTAAAACGCCACTGAACTGGCGTAAGATTTTGAAATAATTTATTTGCAGGAATGTCAATCAGGTATATTATTTTTTACTTGCAACGTATTTATATAATATATGATGTTTTTGAAGTTAAATATGTTTTGGTTGTTTTTTTTATTAAAGTAAATTAAAGACAAACTTATTTAAAAAGTTCTGTTAAATTTAAGGCCGCTATAGAAGGATAACAGGGGGCGGAATTAAAATATAATTTTTATAATAACTATATTAGTGTGCAGCAATTCTGTAATCTTAAATTGTTATGAGGGTCATAAAAAATATTTTATTTTTGTATTGTTACCTTAAATATTTTAAATATTGTTAAAACTTTTAATGAGCTTGTGGCGGTAGCAGATTATTACCGATTTTAACAAACTTTTATCATTTTCAGTAAAATTTTGTTTTTGGTTTAACTTAACTCTGGATATTTTATTAAAAATCAACCTTCATATTTTAAATTTATTTTTAATAAGTGCAGCAGTTAAAAATACAAAATACTAGTTAAAAACCCAAAACGTAATAAATATTAAATACTACCATGCCAGATACAACAAGACAGCATGGGAAAACCAAACTGCATATATTCAAATAATAAATAACACACGTCAAAAAATGTAAATTTTAAACACAAAAAGACAATTTTAGATATATGTCTACTTATCGAAAAATAAAAATATGTCTATTTATCGAAGAATAAGGATATAAAAATACCATTTACTTTTTAATAAAGAAAGGCGATTTAAATAATCATAAAGTAACTCACACCAGTGCACACATTTTAAAAACGAAAACTCAATTTATATGCCCAGGTGACAACGATATTAGAGAGATATGGGTGGTGCTGTAACGTCATGCGGTATTAACGTTAGCACTATTATGACAGTTAAGTTATGCGCGATTCGATTTTTACCGTTGATGGTTAGTTACCGCAAGGTAATTTGCAGGCTGATAACGCCGCGTGCTATTTAAAATAGCGAATAGAATTGCCATGCGCACAATATTTTTCTTTGTTTATTTTTAAGGTCGTATTATTTATTTCGACGATTTCTACAAATATTTTTCTAATAGAGCCACAGAGTTAAGTTAAACTACTAATCTTTGATAAAGTCTTCCTTTTTATTTTTGGATAAATGTTGCAGGTGGAAAAGAAACGAAAAGGTTAAGATTTTCGGCCGACAATGACCAAAGTCGGTCTATATAGGATCGCGACATTCGGCCAGATTGCTTTGACGTGTTATGACGTCACATCTTCCATTTTTCGGCCATGTTGTTTAGTGCCGGAGATATACAGTTTATTGTATTAGTAGAACAACCGTTTACACAACAGTTTTTTATTATTATTTAGTTGTAAATTCTTTTACTTTAAATAAAAACATTTGGAATTACATCTTTCCACAAATATCACTTTCAAAACAATGCAAAATGAAATGCGCAAATTCTAGACGCCACTGGATTGACCATCAGCTTAGATTTTACCCAATCTTGCCAACTTTCCTCCCCGACCTCGAACCGCCTAAAAGTTAAGGATGTGTCTCAACCTTATAAATATAAACTAACCTTGGACAATAACCTGGCTTTCTGAAAGAATGTCTTAGTCAAAATTCATCTGGAAAAGTGGGAAAATTTACAGTAAAATGTGTTTGAAATAACAGAAAAACTTAAGTATTCGCACATTAAAGGATCATTTGCTTTTAAATTTTGTAAATTCGCAGACAGGTTTAATTAACCGTTCGTAATCCGGCGTCTTCCATATCTCAAAAAACAAACACTAAATACCATATGCGATATTTAAAAAGCGCCTTATGTAAATAACGAACGTAGGCGGTAACCAAAGTATCCATATCTCTCTATTACTATTCAGCATTTTATTTTCATAAGGGAAGACGTATAGTATTTAAATTTTAGAATGTTGACTGTGACACGGGATGCCAATTTTGGATGTAATAGCATCTGCTTATTAGGTTCTGTTAAATCTGAAGTAATATAAACTTCGATATTTTAAATCGAATACCCTGTATATATTTCTAATAATGTAATTTCTTCACATGTCATTGCTGACATAAAACGCCTGGTATATAACCTACTTTTTAAGAAAATGGATACGTCAACGGCGAGGTCACAAAACTGTTGAAGCTGAATTTATAGATTGACGTTTCGGTTTTTGATATGGTATATGGAAACAAAAATTATAAATTGACAAGTGAAAACTTAAGTAATATGTCAAAGGAATATTAAAAAACAAAAAAATATAATAACAAAAGAATATATATACACTATACATAATTATATCCAGCCATTTAAAGGAAAGTATATATTTTATTGCCATCCACCAAAGAAATCAGATTGCCGGTTACCAGACAACATCCTAAAAAAAATAAAAACATCAACTACATGACATAAAATCGAAAGAATTGTGACGTATATTTTATATTACATATGGCTACCTTACGTCACTGGGACTAATATACCATATTATGGAACTATTTTTTCTGACAATTGACCCGGTGAACAATAAAAACTATTTTGTTATTTTTTAACTAAACCTTTTTTTTTTTTTAATTCTTTCTGATTATTTTTTTAATCCCCTTTCTTGGGTAACTTTTGTTTATATACAAAGTTAAACTATTTGATGTATCAACACGTTTACAACCTTGCCCGTTTTTTTATGGTCTAGAAATGTACCTTGCATAGGTTTAAAGTCTTACTTTGAGATGTGTTTTTTTTTAATATCGAAATATTATAAAACAGATTTCCCTCAAAACCTATAGACATCTAGAGAACACAAAAAGGTATAGAAAAACAGACAGAAACAGCAAAAAACAAAATGTATCTGTCTAGAGTATCAAGCAAGTTCATACAGAAAACATTATGCCTATTTTATCTGATCACAATCTTAAAAAAGTAATACTACACAGGCCAAAGCTGTTCAGATGAAGTCGCAATGGAAATATCAAGCTAATAGTAGTAAAAGTATACGCAAATCGATAATATGAAATTATGTAAAACCTAGAAAATGAAAAGAGAGGCCTAAAACGTTTAATTATAAATTAATAATATAAAGTGCTCGCCAAAAAAATCGGGATAAGCAATTTTTAGCACCATATTTAACTCGTAGTAACTTTGGAAATAAAAAATATTTTAAGCTGCGGATTTCGGTATGTTAAGGCCCATTTCGTCTAGATGATATGGCGCAAAATAAGTTTTGAAAAATAAACAAATTTTCATGGTATACAGGGTGGTCAATGAACAAATGCAAAATTACAAAAAGTTTAGAGGTGTGTGATTCCGGTAATAATTTTTTTCGCATTTAATTATAGGTCATTAGTAAAGTAATATCAATATCTCCAGACGTTTTTGCCAGTTTTTTGATCACAGCCCTTTAGCCCCAGAGACACTACTAAACAAAAAATGTGTCAAAACTTTGCTACCAATATCTTTAAAACGCTGTAACTTAAAAACGGCTTTACCGATTTCGACCAGGTTTTCACATTCTGAAAGCTTATTTTCTGGTTCTTTTTTATTACCTAACCACTTTATTGGTAAATGGTCATTTTTATAAAATACAGGGGTCAAACAAAAAGTAAAGATAAAATTGCACAAAATATGGCTATTGTTCGTTTTAAGCTATGACAATTGGGCTGTACGTTGTTGTTTGGTTTGAAATTTGGTCAATATGCAGCTTTGGTCAATACCTATAGACGGTTTTTTACTTTTTCGATTAGTGCCTTTTGGCCACAGATACGCTACCAGGCAGATCCATTGTCCTAAAATGTGTCTTTTGTGGATTTTTGATGTGATCTGGAAATTTTAAATTAATTACTACTTAATGATTTTTTTTTCTTACAGGGTAATCAAATAAAACTGACTCTTTTATTATATAGGGTGTTTCAGATTTTAATCGGGCAAATTTAATAGACGATAGAACATGAAAAAATAAAAAGAAAATCTCTATAAACATGTATGTTTTAAAGCTTCGTTCTCGAGATACAGGGTGTTAAAGTTTTGGAAAAAATAGTTTTTTATTCATAGCTCAAAAATCCCTTGGCCGATTTGCCTTAAACTTGACAGGTTTGTTTCTCATGATAAGAGGTATCATTTGATGTAATGAAATTTACCGCAATTATTGCAGTGGCGTCCCAGAGGGCAATCTAGTTAGTGAAGATGGAAAAATAATGGTACGCCACTGCATTTTTATAATTTTGTATTTTTTTTTAGATTAAGCATTTAAAAATACAACTTTTTTGTTTCTTGTTTATTTTTCGTATCTTTTGAGGAAAAAAATAAAAACTTATACTTTATTGCTTGGCTAAATAGAAAAAATCAAGAAAAATACAGCTTTTTGTTTTAAAATGTTTTTTCGTATTTTGCTTCGTTTTCGAGAACACAAAATAAAAAAAAATCATGTTCTTTAGTGGCCTCCTAAAACATACATTTAATGTTTTCATTTTTTTTAATAATAATAATTGTTGCTTTACACATACAAATGGATGAAAGTAAATTTAATTTGCATGCATCTGATGGACGAATCTTAGTTTGGAGAAAGCGGAATGAAAGGCACCGTGAGGAGAATATGGAAGCAAGGGTTGCGTTTGGTGGGGTGGTGTTACTGTATGGGGTGGTATCATGAGTAATGGAAGAACGGAAATGGTTATTTTGATAGGTGAGACTATGAATGCGAATAGGTACAGGGATTTGTGTGTGAATGAACTTGTCAAGTTTAAGGAAAATCAGCCAAGGGATTTTTGAGCTATGAATAAAAAACTATTTTTTTCCAAAACTTTAACACCCTGTATCTCGAGAACGAAGCTTCAAAACATACATGTTTATATAGACTTTTTTATTTTTTTCATGTTCTATCGTCTATTAAATTTTTCCCATTAACATCTAAAACACCCTGTATAATGAAAGAGTCAGTTTTGTTTGATTACCCTGTATGAAAAAAAATCATTAGTAGTAATTAATTTAAAATTTTCAGATCACATCAAAAAATCCACAAAAGACACATTTTAGGACAATGGATCTGCTTGGTAGCGTATCTGTGGCCAAAAGGCACTAATCGAAAAAGTAGAAAAATCGTCCAGAGGTATTGACCGAAGCTGCATATTGACCAAATTTCAAACCAAACAACAACGTACAGCCCAATTGTCATAGCTTAAAACGAACAATAGCCATATTTTATCTTTACTTTTTGTTTGACCCCTGTATTTTATAGAAATGGCCATTTATTAATAAAGTTGTTAGGTAATAAAAAGAACCAGAAAATAAGCTTTCAGATTGTGAAAACCTGGTCGAAATCGGTAAAGCCGTTTTTAAGTTACAGCGTTTTAAAGATATTGGTAGCAAAGTTTTCACACATTTTTTGTTTAGTAGTGTCTCTGGCGCTAAAGGGCTGTGATCAAAAAACTGGCAAAAACATCTGGAGATATTGGTATTACTTTACTAATGACCTATAATTAAATGCGAAAAAAATTATACCGGAATCACACACCTCTAAACTTTTTGTAATTTTGCATCTGTTCATTGACCACCCTGTATACCATGAACATTTGTTTATTTTTCAAAAATCATTTTGCGCCATGTCATCTAGACGAAATGGGCTTTAGCAAACTGAAATCCGCATCTAAAAATATTTTTTATTACAAAAGTTACTACAAGTTAAATATGGTGCTAAAAATTGCTTATCCCGATTTTTTTGGCGAGCACTTTATTTGTACATATTGTAGAAAAATCACGAATTCGTTTTGCTGCCGATATATTTACACAAATCGCCCTTACGTCTTAACTTAAATATTAGGGGTGTGCGGATATCGTGCAAATCAAAAATTTGTTAATTTGAATTAAAAATTAATCACATAATTCAAATTTTTAAATTATTCGACACAATCGAATAATTAAAAAATTTCGAATATCCAATACAATATACAAAGAATCTAAACAATTTGCGAAATATCATCGGATGTTTTATTGTTTTTAATTTAAATTTTATTACATCAGTAATCTATTTTCAGATCTGTTTCCAGTTTTGACAGTATTTTACTTACTTAAATTTACAACTCATTGTCCCTTAGTTTTAAAAACTTATTAAAATATTATTGTCCTAGTTATCGTAAATTTAAAATTTTGTTGACTTTTTTAGTTACCAAGTTTTTTGTAGTTAAATAAATACGCTTGGCGGTACTTTTCTAAATATAAAATTTGGTAAACAAAAATAATAATACCAAAATTTGCCAAAATAAATCATAAAATTCATCAACATTAATATTACAAAATTCATTGTGGTATCCTATAGATACATTGCGATAACCTTTGTCAGATTTTAGAGCCGACTTACCAAGTGTTAAGACTTAACCACTATTAAAGATTTTTGACGTTTTGACTGCAAGCACTAAATGACATGACACATGTACCGCTACCTATAGCGCGGAACAAGCGACAAAAAAGCACAATCTCCGCGTCGTTCGACATCTGTTTCTTTTTACTTGAGTGAGCGTGCATTGACAAGTGAATGTAGTGTCAATTGTTTATAGTAACGATAATTGCGGCGATGAAGGTAATGATTCTTTCGACGTTGTCACGTTCAACTATCGTCAGTAAACCGACTTTGCAGACAACCGTTTTTTTTCCTAGTTGGTAGTTTTAAAGGTATATTCATCATTAAACCAAAGACATTAAAAAAAATTAGTTTTTACTGATTTATTTATTTCAGGTGGCTCACACAAAAATAGTTTTTAAATCCGTCTTTAACACCTTTCCTAGGACTGATGGTCGGCGTAACCGATGCGATTTACGTTCGCCCAAAATCAAATATGCACTTTTAAATGAAACCACATTTAAGTAAATATTTAATCTGAGTAAATATTAGTCGCGTTGATATTCGCCGACCGACTGTCGTAGGAAACCGTAGATTTAGGTATCATAGAGTTTATCATATCTCAAAATTTGAATAATAACATATAAATTCTAATACTTTACTCAAAAACCTTGATGCATGACAAATTTATTATTAAAAGCTACCCCAAAATAATTTGAAATTTTAGGTTTTTAACGTTTAATATCCCTTTTATAGTTTTAGGCTTTTTCCTAAGCAAGGCACCATTTTTAAAGAATTATTTTTTGTCGAATAATTTTTAGAAAACAAAACCACTTTAATACAGCAAAAATTTGCTAATACAAACTTCACAAAAATAATTTAAAATTTTATGTTTTTCTTATTTAACATTTTTTTCATACTTTTTGGCGAATTCAAATTGGTTTTTATCTTTTTTTTTTTTGAAAATGGTGCATCGTTTAAGAAAAAATCATGAAGTACATTTTTTCTAAATTTAATGGGGATTATATATATAAATCTTATTATGGGAAAAACCACTGGCGCTTCATTTTTATCCTACAAAATAATATCTAGAAAAATGTTACGAATGGTGATTTTTGTTCAATACCTAGAGAGGTTTGAAAATTATGATAAATTTTTTTTAGAATTAATTTTACAACCCTGTATTATGTGTGCTTATTTTTGACGTAGAATATGCCATTGCAATTTATTGCATTAATTTTTAAACACCCTGTATATCCAACTGGCAGTAATGATCCTAATAATCTAAAGAAAATAAAAACTAGTACATATACTGGAAGCCCACGAGATTACTAGCAAGTCTGTTGTTTTCATGAGAAGTGTTACACGATTTTGAAATTTTGGTCGGATATATGGCTATAAAGAATGCAGATTTTTTAAGTTTTATGAGGAATATCCGGTTTACTCGAAACTGCTATTGAGTTTGCTGTTTTAAGTAGAACACCCTATATATTTTTCTAAAAACCAATTTTACAGGCAATTCCAAGAAAATACATGTACCACGTACCATACCTAGACTAATAGGTTGTTAAAAGGCGTTTAAATATGTCAAGTTAACCGCCATTTTTATTAGCGGTGGGCTTAACAGTGATTTTTTGATATCGGTGATCGCTGCTACTGCTATCTAAAAGTAGCTGCTACTGAAAACTGTGATATTATCACTCTCTATGGAAACATGCAAAATTTTTATAAATAAAGTCATAGTTAATCCTGTTAAAATTGAATGAAAAAAGAAATATCCTTTTTAAATACATTCTGTCATTTAATATCCATATAATTTAATTGCTGATTTGCATCAGCATATAAGTAAATGCATATAAAAAAAAACGGTTTTTACACGAAGTATATCAAATATCCTAGTTTTTTTATAAACATTTATAGCTTTGATCATATTTTTGGGCAACCTATTAGCAATAGATTTATTAACAAATCAAATTGATAAAAAAAAGTTTTCATCTGGTAAGCAAGCCAATTTGCATCCCGTTTCACTAACGTAAACATGCATGATCAGCATAAATATAAACGAAAGAGGTTAGAATCACTGAATCGCAATCACAATCACCGTCTAGCGGTAAAGAGTGATTTTTTCACTGTTATCGCCAGGCGCAAGTAGCAGCTACCAAAATGATTTGTTAATAACCGGTGATTGCGACTGCGATCGCAATCACACCTCTAATTTTTATTGATTTGTTAAAAAACAAATCATGGTAAAAAATAGTTAGGCGATTTTTACACATATTTATTAAAACTTAAATCCTATAGCCGTTTTTTTTATCTTTGGACAATCCACGAAGGCTGAAAGTCTAAATACTAACAGAGCCTGTCCAGTTGAATCGTATAGGGATGCTAACGTGCGGTACCAGGAGTTTCTCTGTTGGGAGCTGCAAGAGAAGGGACTATACTGGATAATTCGTCGGAGCAGAAGCCGTAAAAGTATTTATAGAAGAGCGATAGATCTCCCACAGCTCGACGATGGGCAAGAGAAGGAAGTCTTTGAGTAAGTAAAGGATCATTAATAAGACGAACAGCCCTTCTTGGAATGGCATCAAGAATGCTGAGGGTTGTGGGGGATGCCATTCCCCAGACATGAGAACAGTATTCCAGAGAGGGTCGAATTTGGGACACTTACAAAGTGTATAAATTGGAAGGAGAAAAATACTTTTTGGCTCGAAAAAGAAATCCAAGCTTTTCTAAAGCCGCGGTGGCTATTAATACAATGTGTTTATGCCAGTTAAGATTATTCTCAAATGTGGCGCACACAAGGTTAAATGTGTCCCCGCTCTGCAAAACCTGGCCACTCATAAGCAAAGGATGAGTGTTTGATGATTTTTTCGCGACAAGGAACATGACTGTGTTTTGGATGCATTAAATTGAACGAGTTTTTTGGCGCCCCAATCCAATATCAAATTGAGATCCTGTGAAAGAGATTGAGAGATTTGTTTGGGAACCTGAAAAGTGGAGTGAAGGGTACTATCGTCAGCATAACTATGAATGGGATTGGTTGTGGAAGAAAGAAGATCGTTGATGTGAAGAAGAAACAAAGTTGGTGCTAGTACTGAACCCTGAGGCACTCCAGCGTTAATTTCGTGAAGATAACCAAAGAGCCAAGAGCAGAGTTTAGTTGGAAGACCGTAGGAGGGAAGTTTATTAAGAAGTGCGTCATGCCAGACTTGGTCGAAAGCTTTAGATATATCAAGAGCAACGATCTGGGACTCACCTAGAAACTCAAGAGACTTGTTCCAGTTGTGAGAAACGAAGGAAAGAAGATCTGCTGTAGATCTCTTGTGACGAAATCCGTATTGCCTGTCATGTAAAATTTTATGTGTTTCTAAATACCTAAGAATTTGCGAGTTAATGGATTTCTCCATTACTTTACAAAGCATTGAGAGAAGTGAAATGGGTCTATAGTTGGATGGAAGAGATTTAGATCCTTTCTTGGGAATGGGCTGGACACGTGTAGCTCTCCAGCTGTCTGGAAAAATACCCGTGTCATAAGAAATTCGAAAGAGCCTGGTAAAAATAGGTGCAAGTTCAGGAGCACATTATTTTAAAACGATTGCTGGTATTCCATCTAGCCCAGACGATTTCTTGGTGTTAAGAGAAGAAAGGATACGCTTAAAGTGTTTTACCTTAAAAATAATATTGGGCATTTTGTGGGGAACTGGGGGAATAGTTGGAATTGGATGATTGACAGGTGGCTGAAGGGTTGAATTGGCAGCAAATTGTTTAGCAAATAGTTCGGCCTTTCCTTTGGATGTAGAAATAATTTCATCTTCCAAAGTTAATGGTGGAAAAGAACTGGTACAGAAATTTCTACTGATGTTATTGGCAAAGGACCAGAAGGATTTGCTGCCATTTGAGCAAGAAAGTACTTTGTTTTTTTATACGGTTATTAAAGGAGTCTTTGGCTTCTGAGATTGTTTGGTGGTAGTGGTTTCTTGCTTCAATGCTGGCCTTGTGGTTTCTGGACTAGGATCCTGTAGAAACTTCTTGTGAGCCTGAACTTTTAAAATTCTAGCTTTGTTACATGTTTTAGTGAACCAAGATTTGTGATTAGAGGGTTTGATGGTTTTCTTGGTGTGAGGTACATAGGTTTCAACGCCCAATGGAATTGACTCGGTCAGTTGCTTACAGATTTCGGAAGGATCCTGGGAAGAAAAGCAGATAGTGTCCCAAGGGTACGTGGCGAAAAAGTCCCTAAGGCCATCCCAGTCGGCTGAGTTGTAGTGCCATACGGTGGGTGGTGGCATGGATTCATTTATCTCAGGATGTACAGAGTTAGATACAGTAATCAAGCCATGATCTGAGCGACCTAGATGGGCAGTAACAGATGCTTCGTAAAGTTCAGGGTTAGAAGTAAGAAAAAGATCTAAGGGGTTTGAGCTATAATTTGGCACTCTAGGAGAAAGTAGGTAGGAGTCCCAATAAGGTTGGTAAGAGAATTACTGACTGCGAAGATTTCGGCTGCTCTGCCTTGAGGGTCAGTATTTGAAGAGCCTAGCCAGTCCTTATTATGGACATTGAAATCACCAAGCACGATTACTTCGGCCATTGGAAACTGGGAAATGATACTGTCGAACTTTGTTGAAAGAAAGTCAAAGAATTCGACATAAGAATTGTCAGATGGAGATCGGTACAAACAACAGATAAATTTAGTACTAAGGGAAAGTTTGAGCCAAAGGACATCGGGCCTACCCGATTCAAGATTAGAAACTCGAGCACAAGCCAGATCGTTGCAAACGTAAGCACACACGCCCCCATGTGGGCGAAAAGACGAAATAAGTTCGTAGCCTGGGAAGAGAAGGTGGCTGGTTGAAGATTTAGAACTTATTTGTGTCTCCGTTAGAAACAGTATGTGGGGCTTAGATGACTCAAGGTGATGGTGAACGGAGTTTATATTGGTGTTAAGCCCATATATATATATATATATATATAAAGGAAGAAGGAAAACTGACTCACTTACCCAAAACCCGAAACGTCCGTTAGGACTTCACGGGTCCTTTAAAGGGTGAGTGGGGTGGTACCTCCTCAGGCGAGGAAAGCTCCTCTACCACCTACCAAATAAATACAATTTTCGGTATTACCGTAATAATTTAAATGGAAATCACTACCTTAAGTTTTAAATTTAAACTTAACACTTAATTTCTTAATTATTTTCTGTTAAATATATTATATCTCTAAACCTAAAAAAAGCATATTTTTTTGTCATTTTTAAAGCAGCCAAGCGTTTTACTATTAATATCCTAAAAACTATTAGGTTTAGAGATAACATATATTTAACAAAAAGATTAGGACATAGATGCTAAGCTTAAATTTAAGGCTTAATGCGGTGGTTTCCATTTGAAATATTTAAGTTATATACTCCCAAAAGTCAAATTCTGTGGCACTTCCGGTTAATCCGAAAATTGTATTTTTACGATGATTGAATACAAAACTTATTAAATATATGTTAAAAATAAAAAACATTTTTTCTATTCCCCCAGTTCCTCATAAAATGGCCAATATTATTTTTAAGGTAAAACACATTAAGCCCATCCTTTCTTCTCTTAACAGCAAGAAATCGTCTGGGCTAAATGAAATACCTGCAATCGTTTTAAAAAAATGTGCTCCTGAACTTGCACCTATTTTAACCAGGCTCTTTTGAATTTCTTATGACTTGGATATTTTTCCAGGCAGCTGAAGAGCTGCACGTGTCCAACCTATTTCCAAGAAGGGATCTTAATTTCTTCCATCCAACTATAGACCTATTTCACTTCTCTCAATGCTTTGTAAAGTAATGGAGAAATCCATTAACTTGGAAATTCTAAGGTATTTAGAAAAACATAAAATTTTACAAGACAGGCAATACGGATTTCGTCACAAGAGATCTACAGCAGATCTTCTTTCCTTCGTTTCACACAACTGGAACAAGTCTCTTGAGTTTCTAGGTGAGTCCCAGATCGTTGCTCTTAATATATCTAAAGCTTTCGACCAAGTCTGGCATGACGCACTTCTTAATAAACTTCCCTCCTACGGTCTTCCAACAAAACTCTCATCTTGGCTCTCCAGTTATCTTTCTAATCGACGTATATCAGTCATTGTTAACGGCCATTCTTCAAGCTTTCACGAAATTAATGCTGGAGTGCCTTAGGGTTTAGAACTAGCACCAACTTTGTTTCTTTTTCACATCAACGACCTTCTATCTTTCACAACCAATCCCATTTATAGTAATGCTGACGATAGTACCCTTCACTCCAGTTTTCAGGTTCTCAAACCAATCTCTCAACCCGACTTAAAAAGCAAACGCAGGGCGATGCAGATATCTCTTTCACAGGATCTCAATTTGATATTGGATTGGGGCTCCAAAAATCTTGTTTAATTTAATGCATCCAAAACACAATTATGTTCCCTGTCGCGAAAAAATCATTAAACACTCACCCTTTGCTTGTGAGTGGCCAGGTTTTGCAGAGAGGGGGCACATTCAACCTTGTGGGCGTCACATTTAAGAACAACCTTAACTGGCATAAACACATTGTATCTATAGCCACCGCAGCTTTAAAAAGCTTGGATTTCTTTTCCGAGCCAAAAAGTATGTTTCTTCTTCCAAATTATACACTTTGTATGTGTCCCAAATTCGACCCTCTCTGAAATATTGTTCTCATATCTGGGGAATGGCATCCCCTACAACCCTCAGCATTCTTGATGCCATTCAAAGAAGAGCTGTTCGTCTTATTAATGATCCTTTAATTACTCAAAGACTTCCTTCTCTTGCCCATCGTCGAGCTGTGGGAGATTTATCGCTCTTTTATAGATACTTTTACGGCTTCTGCTCCGACGAATTATCCAGTATAGTCCCTTCTCTTGCAGCTCCCAACAGAGAAACTCTTGGTACCGCACGTTTGCATCCCAATACGGTTTAACTGGACAGGCCCCGAACTTCTCTCATTTCGTTCGTTCTTTTATCCCTAGAGTTTCTAGACTGTGGAACTACTGCCAGCGGAGGTCTGTCCTTCTCCCCCAAATCTTCAAATTTTTAAGTTCCGTGTTAACAATTTTCCTCTTACCTTCCTTAAGACACCCACGGTACGTTAGTATTTAGGCTTTCAGCCTTCGTGGATTGTCCAAAGATAAAAAAAAATCTACTTTTTTCTCCCCTCTGTATAAAAGTTTTTTAAAACATTAAAAAAGGCATTGGTCTTTGCTTAAAACGTCAAACAGTAGGAGTTTATGGGACTAAAATTGTTTTAGTGTTATACAGGGTGACAACGGTAAAACGTCACTTTTTTAGTAAACACATCATATTTTTAATTTTACGAGGAATATCAACAATCTGCTAAAATTTTTTGTCTTAAATAATTATCTAAATATTATAAAATTTTAAAGATTTATCAATTTATTTTATTTAAAAAGTTTCAGAACAACAAAATTTCCTAAAAATACAACGTCATATTTACCACTCTGTATATAAGAGGTAAGTTTAATACAAATGCTGCAATGTAGGTAATCATAAAGGCTAATAACTGCGTCCAAATTTGCCAAAAACAGCACTAAAATAGTTTTTGTAGTTCTTGAGAAAATTAGGTTTAAAATTTTACCTAATATTTAAAATTATCAGTTGGAATGTCCAGCAGTTTAGCATTCGTAGAAAAAATACTCTTGTTCTAGCTCGAGCTCTTTGTTCGTTTGGTGTAAACGCACCTTAACACTTTGAAAGAAAATGACAGACCTGGTTGTAATTTCGTGGGCATTCGGTATTTAAGAAATACATGCCATTTTATAATTAAATTTTCGGCTGACCAACAAAAGAAGCAGGAAAAAGAGACCTCGAAAATGATAACTGACTACGTGTCCCAATAACTAAACATTTTTTGTACAGGGTGTCCGACTACAGGATGCAATTTAATTGATGGCTAAAAATACAGAATATGATTCCTAGCCCATTATGAAAAAAAAAAAAGTTTATAATAGCATATGTCCCACACCTCCTAACTTTTGAGCTACAGGGTGTTAAAGTTTTAAGATGAATATTGTATTATTATAACTTCAAAAGTGTTCATAATATTTTTAGGAAATTTGGCACTTACCAAGCACCCACAGGAATTTTTTATTGTAGAGGATTTTTAATTATTTCTACCAGTGACATCCAACGGGATTTATACTGAATATTTAAAAATATATATAGTACGTCATTGCTTTTTCTAAAAATAAACAATATTTGTAAAATGTCCATTTATTTTACAACCAGTGTGACCTACTGACCTTTTTGTCCGATGCACCGTTTCAAAAAATAAAAACCGTTTTTGATGTATGTTTGGTGAAGCAAAATAATTTAAAAATAGTGGGCTAGTGCCCTATTTTTAGTTTTTTTTTATGCGAAACTGGTGCATCGGAAGAAAATAGTCAAAAGATTAAATTTGTTGCAAAATTATGGGACTTAAAAAAATTTTTACTTTTAAAAAAGGAAATGCGTATCAGGTCCTTAGTATTTATCCCATACGGACGCCACTGGTAAAAATATTCAAAGATCTTATACTTAAAAAAAAATTATTGGTGCTTAGTAGGTGCATACCAAATTCCATGAAAATATCTTATCTTGTATTTTTAGCTATGAATTAAATTACATCCTGTATATTTGGACCCATTTTAATAGGGAATAACTTTAAAACAAAAAAAGATATTAAAACGGTTTTCACAAAAAAGTTTAGATTTTTTAAAAACAATATATATATATATATATATATATATATATATATATATATATATATATATATATATATATATATATATATATATATATATATATATATATATATATATATATATATGTATATATTTTTGGTTTGGGTGTGGCCGATTTTTTGATATAGGAAAACTTTGTTATTTTAAATGTAACACCATGTATGTATGTATATATTTCCACTATCTTTAAAATATTTTCCTTTAAAAAAATGCATTATAGGCTAGAGTTATTTTTAGAAATGTTGAAATTACTGATCTTAAAAATTTACTGCATGGAAATTAGGATTAATATTTGGCAATAAAAATTTTCTACATACAATGTTACAGAAAAAAATACCGCAACAAAGAAATAGGTTTTTGCAATATTACTAATATTTAAAAAAATGTTTTTACTGCAATAATTATTTTGTAAATAGCTTGGTTTTGTTTTTTTTTCGGTAACCTTGAATATAGCAAATTTTCATTGGTAAATAGCACTTTTAAATGGCATGCAGTTAATTTTTTAGAGGTCAGTAATTTAATTATTTTTTAAAACAGGTATTGCTTATCTAACATTTTTTTAAAGGGAAAAGATCAAATGTTAAGACAGTGAAAAACTATACATGGTGTATTATCTAAAATAAAAAGGTTACCCTATATCTAAAAATTAACCTTTTTTTTGTGTTAACGGAATGTTGTAACTAAATGGCAAAAAGATAACAAAATATTCTTTTTCCACGTGTTAAAAAAATGCTGTTTTTTTAATCATTAACATGAAGTTAAAGTACTCCATTCTAGTACACTACATAAAGTGTTAAAAAAAGTTTTTTTTCACACTTTGAATTAGTGTTTAGTTGCAAGCCTACTACAATAAACTTAAATATCAATTTATGTAATGTAACAGTAAACGCGACATCAACTGAACCAAACGGTCAAGTTACCTTAAATTTCGTCATTATATCTTTTAGTTCATGTGTCACTAGTTTTAAGAATTGACAGTTTGCAAATAAATTTAATAAAAATTATTAAAAATTAGTAATAATAAATTTAAATCACTAAGAAATTAAAAGGAATTAATACTTCTTTTGTAATATTTCTACAAAAAGTAAACACATATAATTTTTTAAAATTAAATAATAAATGCATAGCTATAAAAATTAAGGAGACCCTGATTTTTTGTTGCAATAAAATGGCTCTACTGTAAAACTTAAAATTAAAAAGTTTAAATAAATAAAACATGTACTAAATGGCATTTTGGGAAATTTTTATATGGTCATGGAAAAATATAGTATGTAACACATGACTAAAGTGTCTTTTTTACTTATGGAATTGCTGCACTTGCCTAACGGCTCGTGCTGTTAAACTTTCCATTCGTAAAAAAATATTACTTTTTTATTTGTTACATAATTACTATTTTTTCTACGACTGCTGTAAAAAGTGTCTAAAAACGCACGTCAAACAGGATCTGAAAACGACTTACTTTACATGATGTATGATGTCGACCTCGTTCGTGTCAACCAGTCAAAAATATTTTATTTTCTGTCATTTAGTTTTGACAAAAGCCTGTAAAAACTGTTTACACGGCGTATAAAAATCTTTTACACGGTCTTGTCAAAATTTAAAAGAATAAAACTAATAAAATTCACATATTAATACTTATTTTCTGCTATCGTAGAAAAGTATCGTATGCAACAAGTTTGAAACTGACTCTATGCACACTCGTATGACTTGTAGCACTCGACTACGACTCGTGCACAAACATCATACTTGTGTGGAAAGGGTCTTTTTCAAAACTTGTTGCACAATATACTATTTTACAACAAAATTGAATAGTAAATTAAAACCACTTATAACCTATTTTTCTGTAGATATTGCAAATCACATTTTCAAAAATATTGATACTTTTTTATTTTTTAAATAAAATCACAAAACTTATCTTAAAAAAAAACGTTTTTTAAATACATATACAAATCATTTATTACATGATTATTTTCCTGAATAGAAAATAGACCAATCAGAAACCACAATTTTTGGATAATTTTTGTTTAGATAAGTGAATAAACGACATGTGCTGTTTAGCCGCGAATAAATTTCTGTCATCCAAACAAGTTGTCATAATTAAAAGAACATGTCAAACATTATTATTAGTAAAATTCTGTGTTTTTGACCTAAATATAAGTTTTTCAGGAAATAATATAATATATACAAATTCCACCCAAATAAACTACCCAAATATTGTTTGCAAGAATTTCTTAGCAAATAGTTTTATAGACAATAATTAAAAAAAACTCTTTACCCCTTCGCGGTATCCTGTGTTTAATTTTGTCCATTCAACTATATTCCAAGAAAAAATCTTGCCTAAACATATTTTTGGGTAGTTTAATCAATTAAATTTTTAGGTCTTGTGATATAATATTTGATTATCGTTGCCTTGGTGTAAGTTTTTAACGCATTGATAAAAACTAGTTAATTGGTTTTGTCAATATATCTAGTCAATAAATTATTATTATTTTTTAATGTACTACTGGTATACTTACATACAACAGTAATTTGCTTGCAATCCAGATTATAGGACAATACATACCTGCAAACAAAAAATATATAAAATTCGATTTTATCTCTAAAAATAATATAATATACAGGGTGGCCTACCATATTCGACACGGTCTGTAGCTGAATAACAATAGGATTAAAAAAAAGTGAATAGGGGAACATATAGAGGTTGGTTAAGGCCACAGTATAAAATTATTTTAGTCTATACAGGGTGTCTCAAAAAAGTGTGATGTATCAAAGTAATATATTTTTAAATTGAGCGATTTTAGATTCTAAATTAAAAATAACTTAAGTTTTTTAATAGTATTAGGTCTTATTTCATTCATTTATATTTGTTATATTTATTTTTTTTATGCAAAGGTGCAATTAGATAAATTTTATTTTAACACCATAAACTCTTTAAAATGTATAACAAGATAAGGCAAACTTTGCCTTATCTTACATAGGTCATCGGGATCAAATATTGTACAGGGTGATCAAAAAATTAATTTTTTAGAAAATCAAATAACAATATCTCTTTTACTTTTAATAGAATACTGTACTTTTTACGCCACATGATGACAAATAAAATACTGTTTTAAATGGTGTATGGGTTGCCTAAACCCATCTTTTGTGCTTTTTTTGGTAAATTCTGTTTTTACAAGTTTTTACTCAAAATTTTTATTTAAATTAAAGTTGGCTGTGATATAGCAACCATTAACCTTTTAAGAAAATATGGACGACCATTTATTGATTACTGGTATTTTAGTCAGTTAAAAAAATTGGTGATTTTAAACAAAAACACTTCTTTTTCAACAACAAGATCATATAATACTAGTAGAATGTAAAAAAACTGGCTTACTTTACTCTAGAGTTAATCCTAAAAAATATTCAAGCAGAAACCATCTTATTAACTAAATAGTTGCTTTCAAAAATTTGACAAATTCATTATGCATAATGAAGGGAACGAGTTTTAGGTCACAGAATGTCTTCATACTTGATGGGAGGCATTAATAGGATTGTTTAACAACACAAGTTTTATAATTACCACATTCAGCTGAAATAAGCATTATTTGAATTAGCATTATAAGCAAGTGATTAAATTTTGTCTGTGGATTTAAGAAATAGTGGCAGATAATACAAAATAATTGAATTTTTTTGCTTTGTTCGGACAAATCTACATTTCACAATAATGGCTTAGTAAACAGACAAAGCTATACCACGGCCTACTTAAATTTAATAAGACATTTGGAATAAAAATCTGTTAAAACGGAATTTACTAAAAAGTATAAAAGATAGGTATAGGCAACTCATACACCATTTGAAAGGATATTTTATTTGTCATCATGTGGTGTAAAAAATTAAGGGTGTTCCATTAAAAATAATAGAGAAATTTCTATTTGATTTTCTGAAAAATCGAAATTATTTTTGGTCACCCTGTGCAATATTTATGATATGTCAGAGTTTTTTAATCTTGTAATAAATTTTAAAGTTTAAAGGTGCTATAGTGTTGAAATAAAATTAATTTAAATGCACCTCTGCATTTCAAAAAAAAATCATATATTACAAAATTGAATTAAATTAGACACTTGGTACTAATAACAAACTTGAGTTATTTTTTTATGTAGAATCTAAAACTGTCGTAAAATATAGGGTTTTTCCTTTTAAAAAAATATAACTTAGATACAACACACTTTTTTAAGACATCCTGAATAGACTAAAATAATTTTATACTGTGGCTTTAATCGACCTCTATATGTTTCTCCATTCACTTTTTTAAAAACCTCTATGGTTATTTACCTACAGACCGTGTCGAATATGGTGAGCCAACCCCCGTTTATGTGTAACGTTAATATATTTCGGTTTTGTAATAATTGTTAATTAGTAAACTTTTAATTATATTAATATTAACCAGAAATATACCTATACTAGCTGCCCAGCCCTACGTTGTTGTGACTCAGTGTTATAAGTGAATGGGATTTACGAGGAGAAAATGTTAATTTTGTATACAGGTTTCGCAAAAATTTAAAAAACATAATTTTTGTACAAGAGTAAACTACTTTTATTTTTCATTTTTAGGCAAAATATCATTTAAAAAATTTTTAGAATAGCATTTTGAATAACTTTATTAAACTTACAGGGGTATTAAAAAGATTTATAAAACTTATTTAAAGTTATCAAAAATTAATTATTTAAATTTTCATAATAAAATGGCCTAAAAAACTTTCATAATTTGCTTTTCAAACTCCTGCTTTCTCCAAATTCCTAAAAACACACTTTTTCAACTGTAAACGCCAGTTTTCGGTAAGGTATGAATTTTAATAATATTTTTATATTAATATTTTTATCGATTACAAACATGATTTTAAATACATTTTTATTTATGACATTTTGCTAAAAATTAAAAATACAGGTAGTTTACTCATGGACAAAAATCATGTCTTTTAAGGTTTTATGAACCCTGTATACAAAATAAACATTTTCTCTTCGTGAATCCCACTTGTTTTACAACCAAAAATTTAATAAAGAATTACTTTTTTCGAAAAATTATTTCTTTTGTCCATTTGTCCTCTATTAAGTCCATCCGTGGACAGTCTATAGATTTTAAGTTCTCATTTTTTAAATCTGCCTTTACCAAACTATTGTAATAATTTATCTATTATAACAAAATTAATAATGAAAACTAAAACCAAATTAAGTTTTGAAATTATTTAATTTTAGACCAAGGTAAGTGTTTACATTTAATATATTATTTTTATTTATTATAGTCTTTTTATTACCTTAAATTAAAATAATTTGTTTTAAGTAGGTACTGTACAACGGTTTAACAATACAAACATGTTTTTGTAGGTTAACAAGGTATTTATATACAAATATTCTTAAAAAATTATCTACTTTCCGCGTTAGTCCTAAATTGTATAATATCCATTTTTGTAGATTGCTTTATTCTGGTAAAAACACAAATTACAAGTTTGCATTGTTACAGTAAAAATGTAATCCCAAAATCATTGTTATCATAATGTCGTCGCAGTGTGAAATAATTATGGTAAAATGGAAAATGAAAAAAGCTTATTAAAATACTTTTATAATTTTCTGCATAAAGAACAACATTATTCAGTGTGTCCGAAATTGGTAAAGAATGTATTGGGATGTTGGAAACTATAAGAGTAGAAGTAGAGAAAATGTGCATTTATTAAAAATTGTTGTAGTTCTTTTATTTTTAATAGTAGCTTTTTCACGCTCTTTAAGACTAAAGATTAGAAAAATCAATTGACAATCGAGTTGCTGAGTTATACAGCGAAATACCCATTTTTTAAATGGAACACCCTGTATATTTTATCACCAATAGGAAGGTTCTCTTAAAAGCTATAGGAAATAATACATACATTTATTAAATCTATTTTTTAATAGTTTCGTAAATATGGTCATCATCAGGATTTTTTTAATGAAACACCCTGTATATTATATTACCGTTGCAAAAACATTTCAAAGAGGTATAACAAAATACTTTATTAAATATATTTATCTTTAATAGTTTTGGTAATATAACCATATAAATCCAAAGTTGCTGAGTTATACAGCGAAATACCCATTTTTTAAATGGAACACCCTGTATATTTTATCACCATTAGAAAGTTCTTTTAAAATTCTATAAAAAGTCCTTATGTAATATATCTAATTTTTCATAGTTTCGGAAATATGGCCATCCTCAGGAGTTTAATAGTAAACTAAAATTTTTATATAAAACACCCTGTATATGGTATCGTCATTAACATAACAACATTAATAAGACATTTTAAAGAGCTTTAAGAAAATACCACATTTGATGTGCCTATCTTTTTTGTTTTGGAAATATAGCCATTTAAATCTGAAAGATAGTATATATTTTCCCCGTTTTATTTCTGACACTAAAACTTATTGCTTATAGCTTAAAGCTGTAATATAATGAAAATTTAACGTAATTTTTAGATTTCGATGGCCATATTTTCAAAACTATAAGATATAGACATATCAAATGTGGTATTTTCTTAAAGCACTTTTTAATTTCTATTTATTGGTAATGTAATAAACAGGGTGTTTTATTTAAAAAATGCCAGTGTACTATAAAATTTCTGAGGATAGCTATATTTCCGAAACCATGAAAAATTGGATATATTACATGTTCATTTTAAAAGATCTTTCTAATGGTGATAAAATATACAGGGTGTTTCATTTAAAATAAGGGTATTTTGCTGTATAACTCAGAAACCCGATTTTTAATTGTTTTTTCTAATCTTCATTCTTAAAGAGCGTAAAAAATGCTACTAGTTTGCTAATTTAAACTATTTCGTATTTCAAATAATAACTAAGTTACCAATAACGGACACTTAATTTGGATGACCATGTATATATGTGTGGTTAAACGTATAATCTAAAGACAAAAATGTATTGCTTAAAAACTTTTCTCTATAATGTTATTTTAGATTTCAAAATTTATTTAAAATAAAAAATTGCTTACTTGTTAAAAAATGAACATTTTGAGTTTTTTGAAAAATCTCAAATGCCAAACTGGATACATCCGTATAAATGGCATTAGTTTACCGGTTAAATAACTTACAACCCTCTCCCCTTAAAAGCTTTTCTATCTCTTATTGTTTACAAAATCCCAATTACATACCATCAATTTTAATCACAATGGTAATAAAATGGGTTTATTTTAATTTAAATCTAGCAAGAATTATCAAAAAATGGCTGGTGAACATCATGTTGTTAGTATCTTATTAGTTTTCCTTTTTATTTTTTTATATAAACATTTATATAAAAGTTTATGAATATCATATAAGCATTTAATAATATTTTTTGCAACATTACAACCTCTTTACTACCGGTTTAACTCAAAATACTATCAAATCTCTTATTTTAAATCACTTCTTTATAATATTTGTATCCTTAACAAATATATCTTTTTAATGATACTCGTATATGCTGCACAAGGTGTTTAGTTTTAAAGAGCCACTTAAAGGTTACCTTTATAGAAATTTAAGCACAAATAATGGCAATACCCACTTGGTTTATTTAAAAGTATACTATGTCATGTCCGCTATTTTAAAAATAAGGACCATTTTTGTTATATTTTTAGCAAGATATTTTACAAGCGTTTATTTAACTTGGTATGTATGTATGTATGTACAATTGTACAAGTGGAATCTTGCACTTCAAGTTTAAGGCATATATCCTCAACTTATTAAGCTAAAATTTTGTGTGCACGATTAGTTTGGATGATAATGCATGATTAGCTATGTGAAGTCATTCTAAATTCAACATGGCGATACACTCAAGATAGCGGACAAGTTATTTTTAATGCACTCTTACAAATGTAAGGGGTTGCCAAAGGGAACTCAAAAATTAAAAGTGACGTTATTCTAAATCCAATATGGCACTTCCTAAGATGGCGGACTTTAACGTACTTCTACAATATGGGCAATAAATAAAAGGCAGTGTTGAGAGAAACTTGAAAAATAAAGTGACGTCAGATTAAATCCAATATGGCAAAATTCTAAAAATGGCAACTAGTTATTTTTAATGCATTTTTATAATATGGGTACCAAATAAAAGGGCTTGCTGAGAGTAACTCGAAAAATAAATAAACGTTATTTTAAACGCTACATGGCAAACACCCAAGATGGCGAACTAGATATTTCTAATGTACTTCTATAATTGGAGTATGGGGAGTATAATATGGTCAAAAAACTGGCAAGAGCGATGTGTTAAATGGGATAAACAGACTAAGAAATATGTCCAGTAATAGCTAAAAAGTAAAAAATAATTTAATTGTAAAAAATCCTTTTAAATAAAGCTTTTTTGGAATTCATTAAAAACATAAAATAATTTTTTTTTAAACTTTTACTTTCATCATTTAACCTCAGTACACAATTTAAATTATTTTAAATCTTGTCGTGAGATTTACCTGTATGGATAAACAAATATTTTGAATAAAAATTCGAATTTTTAATATTTTAATCTAATTTTTGTAAATATGAGTACTTATATCTCGCGATAGATAAGCTTTTAAATAATTTTAATTGTGTAAAGAGGTTCAATGTTGGTGGTAAAAGTTTAAAAAAAAGTTTATTTTATTTCTTTTGGTAAATTTTAATGAAAGCTTGTTAAAAAATGTTTATTTACATTTAAATAATTTATATATAAGTATTTGTACAGCGTGTCTACTTAAGTTTTCACTATATGAAAACATTTTTTATTATTATATTTATAAAAAAAAAAGGTATTCTCTGCATGGTCTAAAAGCCAAAATGCAATTATAAGACCCATTTTTATGCAGTTAAATACGAGGTATGTCAAAAAATAATTACATTGCTTAAGAGGGAAATACCTGAATTTTTTAAAAATATGTAGAATATTTATGCAGAGAAGATGTTAAGAAATAAAAATAACATTTTAATATACAAATTTGTTTATTTCTGGGATTTTTTTGTGTTAACGGTAAAAATTTAATTTTGTACAGGGTGTCCGAATTTTGTTGCAATTGCAGGGTATCTCATTCTTAAAACGCGAAATTAAAGAAACTGCGTACATATTATTACATAAATATAAATGTTTTCAATTCAGCATTAATCTCTGTTAATTTAAATAACGCATTATTACTTTTGCTTGATGCTGATATGTCTTCAGGAAAACTTAAAATCAATTAACTCATCACCTCTTTTGTATTATAAATAATAAATACACCATATATGTATTTATGTCAATCATGACACAGAATTTGACAATTAATGTCAGAAGATTTTTAAAGTATCTTTAAAATTAACGCTTAAGTTTTACATTTCAAACCCAAATATTAGTTAATTTTATTTATTTTTTGTAAAATAATTTTTTATCTTGACAAACGTGGCAGACTTGCAACCAAAATGACAATTTTTAAGTTTTTTAGTTTCTAATTTTAAAATTATTGGGTTTTTTGAAGAGTATTTTTTAGTTTGTTTAAGGAAAAGCGGTCCCATTTGGCGTGCACCCAAATAAGTACCGTCAAGTACGTTTAGAACTACATTTATTTAATAAAACATACAAATTTTACATTATACCAACATTGGCCACACCTTGCAATTAAAAATCTAAAATAGTCATCTGGAAGGTCTCGCCGGCCATCACTTTACATTTACAGTTATCAGAAGTGCTGTTAAAGAATTTATTTTCACCAAAAGTGTTTGCCGCTCCGAAAAGAACTTAATTTTCTTTAAAAATTTAGTTTTGTTTTAAAATTTTAAAAGGATTGATTACTTGTTAAAACATTTTGGTAGAGAAATGGAGCTTTGTAGTTTTAGCGGATACATGTGAAGTTTATAACGTCAATATTTTAGATCTCTTAATAAAAAGCAAATTTTAAAACCTTAAAACCTTAAAATTTTAAAAATATCTACCTTAAAATAAATTAAGTGACATTGCCATTTTTTGTTTTGTTATAGACTTAAATAACATTAAAATATTGTTTTAGGTTTTTGGCGCAAAATATACGACTTTTTTTAAAGTTTATTTACTTATTCACAAAAAGTTTTTTTAAAAACGGTCTATAAAACTTTAGTTAAAGGTTGGTTAATTTATAAAATAATAAAAAGTCAACACTAATATCAAATTTATGCAGACTGTCAAACATTCTGCTACATTTACCTTTGTAGTAATCCAAGAGTCGGGTTTAAAAAACATTACTACTCGCAAATAATAAAAATTGCGTAAATCCTTAACTACGGACGTGAGTTCATTTTGACTCCTCAGTAATCGCCATTTCGGCTTTGCAATTAAATTTTTAATTTTTGACGTCAAAATAACGCCAGGTCTGTAATTAAGATATTTTTTTAGGCATCACTGTTATTCGAAAATATAAAATATAGATCGGTCTTTTTTATAATAAGGGTTATAAAGTGACACTGGTAAAATGGGCGGGTAATAATATTTCTGGAGATAGCAACATTGGCTCAGATGGTTAAGTATATTTCAACTAATCATACCACTAAATTAAAAATAGATAAAAAAAGATGTAAAAAAATAAAAGAATACAATTACTTTTATGTAAAAATCGTTTTAAATGTTCCAAACGTCACTACTTAGTAAGTACATATGTACTGTACAGCAATAATGTTATAAAATGTTAAGGTTTAAAAATATAAGTGGTTAGAATGTCCACCATGTATAACTTTTTAAAACTATAAAATCATAAAATAATTGGGAAGAAAGTTGCTAACACAAAAAATGAAGCGACGATTATTGCAAAATATCATCATCGGTGAAGTAAGACTAAGACTCGGTACAGACGTGTACTAAAAATTTTTTATCTCCTAATATGTTTTTGGTTTATTTTAGTTTATTTTAAGATAATTTTAAATTAAAAATAGGACTTGTTTGTTTTTTTAGCTTATTAACACTAAATATATAACTATGTTAAGTTATCAAAAAAAGACAAAAAAAGTATCTATACCTACATGTTGTGGTTCCGTAAAAGCTAGTTTTTTTATAAAACCATTTTTTTATGTGTACGTTAAAAAGGACATTAGATTATTATAATAATTATATGTCTTGTAAATTTGCTAGACGCTTTAAAACAGAGGGGTTAATTTGACCACACGTCTGTTATAGCGTTAATGCATTTTTACGTCTGTAGTTATGGGTCAAGTATGAAATTACGTTGTATCACACCTAAAACAACAGTCAAATATTCTTTTTCTATATAAATGTCTTACCAATAATATTTTTTTATTTTATATTTTGGTCGATATTTAAACAAAAACCAGAACTTCCTTCAGCCAAAATTAGGTCATCTAACGCAATTTACCTTACACCAAAAAGGAAATTGTTTGATTGTTTGTAAAATACAGGGTTTAAAGTTTGTATTTCATTTTAGTTTTAGTCAAGTTTTATTTTTATTTTTTTAAGATAGGAATTGTTTTGAAAAAATTGGGATTAAGGGGTTTTCCAAGGTAGCCAAGTAGAATCTGCTTCGTTTTTTGTTATAAAATAAAAATTGATTCACTTGCAAAAATGTATCTATACATGTTGTGGTTCCATAAAAGCTAGTTTTTTTTATTAAACCATTTTCTTTTAAAAAATGTACGTTAAAAAAGTCATGAAATTATCATAAAAAATATATGATTTTAATTTGATTATTTTAAATTTTCTAGACGCTTTTAATCAAATGGGTGAATTTACCCACACGTCTGTTATAGCGTTAATGCATTTTTACGTTTGTGGTTACGAGTCAATTATAAAATTACGTTGTATCGCACTTTAAACAACAGTCTAATAATATATTAAAATATATTTGTATATAAATTTCTTACCAAAAATATTCTTTTACTTTATGATTTGGTCGATTTTCGAACAAAATGCTACTAGAAATACCTTGGGCCAAAATTAAATCATCCAACGCAATTTACCATATTCAAAAAGATAATTGTTTGCAAGTTACAGGGTTTCACATTTTTTTTGTTATTATTTTTAAATCTAAAAATTATTTTGACAAGAAAAGAATTAAGATAATTTTCCAAGGTAGCCCAATAAATTGTGCTCAGTTCTTTGTTATAAAATAGAAAGCGAGCCACTTGTAGTCTTTGCTATGTTTAAATTGTCTTAACTTTTTTTTTCCCATGCTGTCATATTTCTATTTTTCAAATAAAACAATCTAATGCTATATACCTTGGTCAAAAATTGATCCTTTTCTATATATTTGGTTTTAAACATATTAACCCATTTTTAACACGCTTTTATTAGCTTGGGTTGTAACTATCTATCTATCTATCTATGTAACGGAATCTTTGAGCTTAATTTTTACCAACTTCCAGCGATTCAATTTCTTTGAAACCTTGCACACGTATCAAGGACCGATGACAATGCAATAATTTAAAAACAGTATCCCGCTATCCTGATTAGGACCGCCAGGATAAATAAATTCCTTTACAGATCCTCTGTGTCTCTTGACAAAATGGGAAGGAATTTTTTAGTGAATACACTGGAGCATTTATTTTTAAAAACTAATTGATATATCGAACTTAAAAATGAAAAATAAATAATAGTTTAAAAAAAACTAAAAAAACACGCTTTTATATGCAACCGAACTAAAAATTAGAAAATAATTTTTCATTACAAAGAGTTTGTCACTTCAGAATAAAAGCGTGGGGTGCTTAATATATTAAATGTTATAATTATTCTATTTGCAAATATCTATGAGGGAAAAGTTATGAAAAAATAGTAAAATGCACCCCACGCTTTTTACTCTGAAGTGACAAACTCTTTGTAATGAAAAATTATTTTCTAATTTTTAGTTCGGTTGCATATAAAAGCGTGTTTTTTAGTTTTTTTAAACTATTATTTATAATTCTAAATTCAACGTCATATAACACTTTACATTTATGCAATGTTTTAAGTCAAGAAACCATTATTTACTATTTTGCCATTAAAAATTACGATTTTATTCCAAACGATCGTAAAACATTTCATTTAAAAATAAGTATGCATCCAACGCCTATCAACGTAATTCTAGCCTGTCATAAAATAAAAATAGATGCATTTACCTGTAAACTGACATATTCCCGAACGTTTAGAATAAAATTATTAGAAATAGTAAAAAATGTTTTTTTGTTCGAAACGTCGCATAGTTGTAGAATGTAATTAATGTCGTTGGTTTTGGTGGTTCAAAGGCGAAACGTCGGATCTTAAATTTAATGACATCATTTTATAGAAGAGAAAAAGTGGCAAAGATAATGTGGCGTTTGTTTTTAAATATCCCTTAAAAAAATTAATGAAAACCGTTTTGCAAAATTTTCGTTTTTCCGGATAATATTTCAAACGGAATACTATAAGGCATAAAAATGCTTTACTTAGCCCTAATTTAACTAACCCTGTATCTCTTACCGTCTCCGCGATCCTAATGGTGCCTTTTGAATTTGTAACACCCTGTATATTTTTGTTCAAAGTAAAGGTAAAAAAATTATTACAGTAGTTTTAATATATATATATATATATATATATATATATATATATATATATATATATATATATATATATATATATATATATATATATATATAATTTTATGCTTTACCTAATTAAAAAATAAAGGTGTTTGGGATATTTCAAGCATAATAAAAATAATTTTTAGTTATTCTGTAACATACATTTACGTAGGTGTATTATACATAAATTTACAAAGAAGTGATTTGGGCAATACAACAAATGTCATGTCCTATCCATTAAGGCGACTTTTTGCCATGATGTGATCGCTTTATATGGAATAAGTTATTTATTTGGTCACTAAAAAGTCAAACGGAGGTATATCGGGCGTTCTACCTAGGGATTCAACTATTCCCCTACGCGCTGTCCATTTTCTGGAAAAGGGTGTATGCTATTAAAAATTTAAGTATGGTAACTTATAATTGCATAACTTATTAAGTTTAACACTTCATACGTTATACAAGATGTTTTTAAAATTGAGTCATTATTTTTGGAGAAGTGAGTATGGGACTTGTAGTAAAAAAGTAAGAAGTAAGTGCAGAGGGCTCCTTCTACGTTTTACAACTAAAACATGGATTTAATTTCCAACTCCGAAAAACCCTCTAATACTAAATAAAAAAAAATCTAAAAATACAAAAAATTGACACTTGGTATTGCTTAAATTATCAACTTTTTGACTAAGGTAAATTGCGTTAAATCGTTATATTTCAGCGCAAAGAATTTCTAGGCGCATTTTGTAAAGACTTTTTTGAGACACCCTGGGGATTTTTGTTCCTTCTGGAAAGTTAGAAGATGTAAGTTACAACATAGTTCGAGCCAAATGTTTTATTGGTGTTAAATACCATTTTAAATAAGTTAATCATAAATAAAATGCCACATTAATGTAATATATTTTTAATTTGGATTTTTTTGCATATACGTATTACCCATTTTATCACATTTTTTTAAATGTAACAAGAAAAATGTTTTAAGGTTACGTTAAACATTACCACCAAAATTATAAAATAATCGTATATTAGGGGAAAAACAAAGGTTGTGCATTTGTATTCAATTAAGTTTCCTTTAAAGACTATTACCACATAAAATATATACAGGGTGTTTCCGAATTGCGCTAAGAAAATTTAAGGGCGTATTCTCCATGTACATACCATGTTTCTAATTTACAGGAAAGTAAAAAAAGTTTTTAATAATATCTTAAATATTATGCCTTATCCGACTTATTAAATTTGGCTGTGGTATTTGTTGTGATAGAAAGTTTATATAACCATAAACTAATTTTAGTTAGTAAGAACACTGGCGGTGTGGACGCATATTAGCTAATATCATTGACAAAAACATGTACGGGACTGATTTTTCTGCAACTTTTATATATATTTTTTGCATTAAATACCTAAAAATACAACTTTCTTGTTTTTTTTTATATTTATACGTTACTGGTAAGCTTTCCACAAAAAAAAATACGCTAAACTGCATAATCCTGGAACATACAAAAGATATTGGGGCATTTTTTTCTTTTAAAAATTAAGTGTAATAATTATTTATGAGCAATTATGTAACAAAAGCAATAACAAATACTTAATTAAATAACGTTTATAATATCTAGTCTAACAAATTTTAATACAAAAAGTGTTTTAGAAATTTTACGTTTTTTTTAAAGTTTAACACCCTGTATCTTAAGAACGAAAAGTTTGAAGACCCACGTTTGCATTAACTATTTTTTTAGAAAAATGTTCAGGAAAAAGCCCTTAAACTTTTTACCGGAATTAGGATACACCAGTATATTACTTTTAATTCTGTTTAGGTAACTTTAGTGCCATCTAGTCGCAGACTCTTAAAGTTGGTGAAAACTATACTAAACAACCTTTAATTTAAATCGATAAAGCAAGTCTGAAAAATAGCTTGGCACCAAATTTCTTAGATGGCGCAACAAATAAATTCGATAAAAAAATATGAGCTTTAGAAAAAACTTTATTACATTTTCCATTTATTAGTGTTATATGAATAATAAAATTTAAAGTAAAAGTAAAATAAGCACGTGTTTTAATTTCATTAGATTTTACTCTTACCAAGTTTTAAATTAGGTTGTTATTTAGCAATAACATTTATTATGCATACATAATTAAACCTAATAATTTTTAAATATACAGGGTGTCCGACAAACTTTTAGAGACGATTTTACAATGAAAAATAAGGAAAAAAACTTTACATGAACATATTTCTTAAAAGTCTTAGTTTTTAAACTATAGGGTGTTAAAAATGTATCGTTTTTTATTATAGCTTTTAAACCAACTTAGATATTTATGAAAAGTTTGGAACACATTTCCCATGCATTAGAAGACATTTTTTAGCATGTTTAAAAAAATATATTTTTTATTGTAGAATCACCCCTTAAAATTTGTCGGTTGAGTTACTTGTCCCATGGGGTCCCATGTAAAACTTTTTGTGATTAATTTTACGTAAAAAACATTCTTATACAATGTTTTGCATAATTTAAAACCTAAAAGGTAACAGATAATATTAGGTTGTATTAGTTATGTATCAACGATTTTTGGTCGAAAATGTGATTTTTGCTTAAATGCAAAATACCTGTATTTTTGCTGTCATTAAAAATTATTTTAAAATAAGGTGTTTGAGATTAAAAAATTACTTTTTATATAAAATTTTGCTTACATTTAATGTTTTTTAATTTGAATTTTGCAATTATAGTAAAGATTTTACACTACCATCCTTAGATCTATTAAATGTGTAATTTTGGTTAAGTTACCACGACAACCCAAGTATTTTTTGATTTTTTTCTGTGGTACCTTGAAGTGAATTATAGTGCAAATTTTTGACATATTTATAGAATATATTTTTGCATCATGTCTATCATTCACATAGTATATAATTAAAGAAAATGGTATTTTTTATCAGTTGTAGTTTCTCACAAGTACAATAAAATAAATTAATAAAAACAATTAATAAAATAATAACTTAGTATTAAAGTAGCAGTAATAACTGAAAAGCGAACGAAAGCTGTAGTAATATAAATGATATACAGCGTGTCCACTTAGGTTCGCACATATGAAAAATTTTCTTATTTTTAATTTTACGGAAAAATATTTTTTTTTATTAAAAATGTTTGCATGGTTTAAAACCTGAAATGCAATCATTAGATATTAATTTTTGCAGTGTTGTACGAGGTATGTTTAAAATAGAAATTTTGCTTAAGAGAAAATTAGCCTTACTTTTTCCAATATCAAACATTTTTATAAAGAAAGATGTTAAAGATTTAAAATAAATTTTAAATATTACGATAGGTTTCTTTAAAAACTTTTTGGAAATTTTTTCTGCAACAAGCGTTTTTGTGATTTTTTACTGTTTCGACCGTTCTTAAGCTTTATTACATATTACATTTTTAAATAAGTATGCACTAATGTACAAACTTATGTTTTTACTGTAAATGCATAAAAAATTAAAAAAAAGTTCTAAAGGAAATATAACATTGTTTACATATTTAAATGTTATTTTTATTGACAAACATTTTTTTTATATATAGATGTTCGATATTTTTAAAATTAAAGTTACTTTCCTCTTAGGAACAGTTTTTTTTTGACGTACCTTGAATTATACCACTGAAAAAAATATTATATAATAATTGCTTGGACCATGCAGAACTTGTTATAATAAATAACTTTGTTTTGTAAAATTATTAATAAAAAAGTTTTCCATATGGTGCAAACTTGAGTGGACATGCTTTATAATAATAAAGAATAAACAATGTGAAAGTGTAAAATTACATTTAAAAGCAACTACAATTAAAAAAATTATTATTATTTATTTTATGGTACAATTTTAAAGCTCGTATCGTATCAAAGGCATAAACATAAAATTTAAAAAAAATATTTAAAAACCAACTTAATGTGAAAATTTCTTTCTAAATACAACGTGTTTGAACTATTTTAGAAAATGTTTGTCTTTTCCAGGAATATCGTAAGAAAATTCTCCCTTGCCTTCGGCTCGGATTAATTTGTAAAATATTCATGGCCTTAAAAAATTTCCCCAAATAAATTAAACGCTGGTGGTAATACAAGTAAAAATATAGGTTTGTACAATAATGAAATACATTTATTTATAAGAAATTTCATGGGACAATTTTAATTACGTATATTTTAAATGTATTTTACTTACTGTATTAAAACAAGAAATGCGCTAATATATCAACTAAAATTTTTACCAAAATTGCATAATAAAAATTAATTTTGGGTTTAATAAATATTTTCTTTATATAGCAATTTTTATATTAGCAAAAGGCAGCAATAATTAAATTTCTGGTCAAACCTCGTGGATGACTAATAAAATTTGATTCCTGATGGTGTCTTTTTAGGTTTTGTCTATGCGAAGATTAATATAAAAAATAACTCTTTTTCGTAAAATCAGAAATAAAATAGTTTTTATATGACGACAACTTACGTAGAAACACTATATTTAATTTTTCAATTTAATTAGCAATGGTACATGATAAAGCTCGTAAATTAAAATAGTTGATATTTTAATTAACAACTTTACAAATTATTACTACTAGAACAAAAAAGGATTAATAATAAGAAATAATGTTGGTAAAATATTTTTGAACAGTATGATAATTATGTTTTTTAATTTAATAAAATTACACGAATTGCGGAAACAAATATAAAATAATAAACTATTTTTTGTTTTTAACAAACACTTAAGTATAGTTTTTACGCAACTTGGTAAAATTAGATGGTCTTTTTGTTGGGTACACGCCTGGGAAGAAGGGGACCGCTTAGGGTCCTGGTAAAATTAGTCTGCTGATTTTTCGTTTTTTGTAAAAAATAGCCAATAATACAATGGAAGGTAATTAATAACTTGTTGTTACATTATTAGTCACTCGGACAGTGACAGAAATATTTAAAAATAATTAAAACCAAAATATTATTATCTTTTTTACTTTTAGTTGTTAATGTGTTTATCAACATACTGCTGATATCTTAAAATCCGGCATTAATTGACTTATAGTATGTTATATAATTTTGATGTAGAATTTATAACAGAGTTAAAATTTGTTAAAATATATAGGGTGTTCTATTTAAAATAACCCTGCTTGCCAATGAAAATCATGTTTTTAAGACACCTTGTATAATAACTAGTACAACCACTAAAAAGTGTGTATAAGAATAAACATTTTTTATTTTAAGTTTATTTTTGTATTTTGTACAGAGGCGAAGTTATGTTTACTTCAGCTTAATTTTCCAGAGGTACTTAAACGGAGATATTTGACAAAATGGACGCTACTCACTTTTTGCAAGCAAGTTTGTCATTTTATTTAAAATATGTAAGTAAAAACACAGCTTTTTAGCCTTGTATTTCTGCCTAATAACTTTTAAAGAATAATAAAATTAACTTAATTCGGTAACTTTAATTAAGTTTTAAATAATCTAAGGGCTTATTTAAATTAGATTAAGGTTATTTAAAGTATTAACAAAAAACTTTTTTTTAAGGTTAGCACCCTGTATCTAAGAAACAATGCATTTCTAGACTTATGATTATATGAACTTTTCTTTACATTTTTTGATGCAAAATCTGTTTTTAAATTTCCTTAACAAGATTTTTTTTTCTTTGGACAATCCACAAAGGCTAAAAGCCTAAATAATAACGTATGGTGGGTGTCTTAAGCCAGGTAAGAGGGAGTTTTTGACACCGGACTTAAATACTTGAAGATTTGGGGGGAAGAAAAGACCTACGTGGGCAGCAGGTTCCACATTCTAGAAACTCTAGGGATGAAAGAACGAACAAAGTGGGAAGTTCGGGGCCTGTCCAGTTGGACCGTATTGGGATGCATACGCGTGTCACCACGAGTTTCTCTGTTGGGCACCGTGAGTGGAGGAGTTATACTGGACGATTCTTCAAAGCAAAGACCATAATAGTACCCATAAAAAAGCGATAAATCGCCCACAGCTCAACGATGGGCAAGAGAGGGAGGCCTTTCTGTAAGTGAAGGATCATTAATGAGACAAATGAGACTATGCCCCAAATATAAGAACAATATTCCAACGGTCGGATTTGGGACACATATAAAGTGTACAAATTAGAAGGGACAAATACTTTTTGGCTTGACAGAGAAATTCAAACTTTTTTAAAGCTGCTGTGGCTATAGATACAATGTCTTAATGCCAGTTAAGATTACTTTTAAATGTGACGCCCAAAAGATTAAATATGTGTCTTTGCTCTGCAAAACTTGGCCGCTCATAAGTAAATAATGAGTATTTGATGATTTTTTCGCGATAAGAAACATGATTGTGTTTTGGATGCATTAAAATGAACGACATGTTTGGCACCCCAATTCAATATTAAATTAAGATCCTGTTAAAGAAATTCTTCAACACTCGGTAAAGACAGCGGATTTTGTTTATCGGTCCAAATATTCTTAAATTTCAATTTATTATTAAACTATTTTGTGAAGTCTTGATTTGTATACTGTAATAATTATTCTACAAGTTTACAAAGGTGGGTATCTTTGATTGGCGACTTAAAAACTTTGATTATAGTCCGTGTGATGTTGCTCTTAAAAAAAATATATAGTTTTTTTAAATATGGAATTTTTATTCCCACAAAAACCCGGACGTTCTGTTGTCCGGTTGGCTAAAATTTTTCCGACCGGAGAGATATCAGAAAAATCGGACTGTCCGGTAAAAAACCGGACATCTGGCAACCCTAATCCTTACTGTATTATAATTACACATACAACAATATATTTATATTTTTTTAATGACATGCAATTTCTTCAAGTGCATTGGTACTTATTTTTTGCTAAGCATAATTTATAAAGGATGTTTTATTGGCTAGTTTTATTTAATTTTTACAATTGCTAAAATTACGATGTGTTTCTTTTAAAGTAAAAAAACATTAAATTTAAGTAACACCCTAAAATTATATAAGTTAAAGTTTATTTGTTTTCTGAAAGATAACGTTTAAAAAAAATATTTGGCTTTTCTTCAGAATTAGAAAAATTATGTAATATTAATCGCAGTAATAATAATTCATATTAAATGACCAATTATGTCAATGTTTTTTTCGCACCTGAAGATAATCTTTATCTAAGGCTTCTATATATAACCTATGAATATTTTTAATTAGCCAAAAAAACAATATACTTATTATCTTGTCAAATAACTAACTAAAAAATAAAATATATGACTTATTTTACTTGGGCTTTCACATGAAAAATAAATACAAGACATTTTGTTACTTAGATTCAAATTTAAATTTAAAAAACTTATTTTTAAATTAAACTTATAATTTTTCTGATAAGAATAGCTATACCAAAATGTGTAAAAAACTAAAGCTATTTTAAATCTTTATTATTTTAAAAAGAATATGCTAAAAGCTAAAAGCCCATTTACACTAAATGGTAATAATTTACGAGTTTTGTAGAGTATGTTATATATTTTGTCGTGTAGTTTTCCAAATGGAATTTTACTTAAAATGTTTAGCAAGCATGCTTTTTACAGTAAATCGAAATTATAAACATAATTTTTGTTTTTGAAAAAACAGTAGCGTAGTATTATATGCAGTGTGCCCACGGATGGACTTAACTATACCTGTATTTTTTTTATTATTTAAAAAATAAAATAAAAAATGCTTTATCTGAAATATTTAAAGCTGTAATAAAACTAGCCCTTTAATATATAGGTGGCGAAAATATTACTTTAAAAAATAAAACATGCCCAATACATATGACAAAAAAATAGATATAAACCAAATAAAAGCTATTTTTCTTTACAAATTATTAATTTTTTGGCTGCTTACAATATCAAATGATAAAATGGTGGATGGTAAAGTTTATGTTATTAAAGTTAATAAAGGCGTTAACATTACATTGTTTCTCCAAAAGGTCTGTACATAATGCTGCCCTAAACGATTTGGCTTAAAATCCAACGATTTAAAGCAACTTATTATCTTAGTCAAAAAGTTTATGGTTTGCCATATACAGTGTATCAAAGTTGTTATTTTATATTAGCTATTTTAAAATATTCTGTTTATTTATAAACATTTTTACAGACAATTTAGTACTAAGTGTTTTTCAAGGTAAGAAAACAAAATCTGCTCCTTTTTTTTTAATTTAAAGGACACATCTGCAGTCATTGCTTATATTTTAAAAGTATTTTCTTTTATGTGCCTTATTATAAAATTTAATATATTTAATATTTATTTATATTTATAATATTTATTTAACAAACTAACCAAATGACAAATTATAAATTAAATTTAAAAAATTGTATACAGTTGCCGAAAATATAATATATTTGGCATATGAGTGGAAGCAAAATGAATCAGGAGATTTGTGTTTGCTCCACTCACATGCCATTAAAAATGCTTGCCTAATTCTATAGAATTAAAATATAATAAACTTAAATAATAAAAAATAATTGACAAAACATAAATAATTTAATAAGTTGACTCACTTAAGACACAAACCAAGAGATATTTTGGCAAATCCGAACAAAATTAGTTACAACCCACTGCTTTATTTTAACTTTGATATTTTTATTAAGTTTTGTTCTCAGCCTCATGGGCATCATATTGAGTATTTTAGGTCCGACATAGGTAATATGCCTCTGAGTTCCAAAAAGAACTG